>ML246682.1:0-67430 GCA_005239495.1 Nicotiana undulata
TTTTACTCTCTTCCTCACCATGCAATATACGATGTAATCAATGTAAATCATGGCACGGCATCAGCTTTCGTGCTTTACACTCTTCCTCACCATAACAATGACATTTATCAAAATGGCAAGGGATGCAGCATGGTGGAAAACACAAGTCATTATCACCCGTCAAGGGAAATACTATCAGTCAATATCATAACAATTGCCCGGCAATGGACTCATCTATAACCACACTGTTCAGGTATATCCTTTACAATTGGGCTCTCAATCAAACCATTTACATCACAAGTTTATCAACAAGGATTTTCAACAACAATAAACTTCCAGGTAGAGACAATTTCACAATATAATGAATGTGGAAGTAATAACAAGAATTTCATCAAAATAGACTCACGGGCATGCTTGACACACAATGCATAGGTACTCGTCACCTCACCTATGCATTGAACATGATAAACACATAGCATATAGCACACAATACCTATTCCCTCACCAAAGCTAGGCAAGACACTTACCTCGGGTCCAAGAATAGCAATTCAAGCCTCTAATACCGCCTTTCCTTTTGAATTCAACTCCGAAACGACAATATATAGACATAATTAACTTATTAACATCAATAATGACTCATTAATACAATCCCATAGCCTAAATATACAATTCCTAGCATTCTTCTAAAAATACCAAAAACTGACACCGGGCCCGCTTGGTTAAAACATGAGGTTCCAACCAAAACCCAATCACCCATTCATCTACGAGCCCGAATATACAATTTATTTTGAAATCCGACCCCAAAACGAGGTCAAATTCTCAAATTTACATATTCTTAGGTGTTTCCCCAAAATTCCCAATTTTACCATGAAAAACCTAGATTTTAGGATAAAATCTTGTAAAAAAAAGTTAAGGAGTAAAGAAATGAGTTAGAAATCACTTACAAATGTTTTGGAGAAGAAGGTGTGTTTGGAAAATCGCCTCTTAGGTCTTTTTTTTTTAAAAAGGGAACTAAGGCAACTTTTAGGTGCAGGGAAAGAAAAAGGCTAGCGAACCTCTTTCCAGGCGGTACAATACAAAGGGCGAAGCTCGAGTAGGTTACTTTGAGTGACCTTCATGGCGGGTGTTCCGGTGTTAGGGCTTTGAAATATGAAAATAACTGAAATTCCCGTATAATTATACCCATTTCTGGTCGCCCACCGCGGTCAGCGAAAAAACGACCGTGGTAGCAAATGACAAGAAAAGCTGAAGAAATCGAGAAAAAATGACTACAGTAATATTCTTTAATATTTTTTGCCATAACTTTCTTTACAGATGTCCAAATTACAATTTATTTAACTTTCCGAAAACTAGACACGAAGGGCTACAACTTTTGTTTTTGCATCATCTCGAAATGCCTTGTAGATCAAAAGATATAGGCCTCCAAAATCGGACCAGTAGTCTAGTTCCTCACCGCGGTCAGCGAAAAAACGACCGCGGCCGCGAAGCCCTCAGCGCGGTCCGCGAAAATAGGACCGCGGACAGCGGTGGTCAGTTCAGGGATCGAGTTCTGTGACCTCCAACAGCTATATTTTAAGCCTAAAAACATCCCGGGACCTACCCGAAACTCACCCGAGCTCTCGGAACCTCAAACCCAATATACACACGACTTCAAAATCACCCTACGGACTTATTCGAGTAATGAAACCACCAAAATAACATCAAAGCAATGAATTAAACTCCAAAATCTATAGAATATTCTCAAACTTAATAAACTATCAATTTTTCTATTTTTGATCTGAAACACGTCATTTCAAGTCCGTTTTACACCAAATTTCACAGGTAACTCACATAACATATATTAAACCTGTTCCGGGCTCCGAAACCATAATACGGGCCCGGTAACACGGTTTTCACATCAACATTCATTTTCAAACATCTTTATTATTTTCAGAAAATAATTTTCTTTAAAAATTCATTTCCCGGACTTGGGACCTCCGGGACCGTCAAATCACGGGTCTGGGTCTGTTTACCAAAAATGTTAACTAAAGTCAACTTTATATCAATTAATTACTAGAAATTCTATTTTTCATCAAGTATTTACATAAAGGCTTCCCGGCTACGCCCGGGCTGCGCACGCATATCGAGGTGAGATTAACGGAGGCTTTCGGGGCCTCGGAACACAGTTTTTAATTATAATTATACAGGATGACCTTTTGGGTCATCACACACAATTATTAGCAAATCACTATTTAAAACACATACATGGATAATTCCCTCTTACAAGGTTAGGCAACAAACTTACCTCGTTTCCAAGTCCTCTTGCCGGTCCATAAATCACAGTAATAGTCTCAAATCAGTTCCGAGGAATCTGAAACTAGCCAAAAGTTGTACAAACTATCAATATAT
Organism: Nicotiana undulata; assembly: GCA_005239495.1. Classification (NCBI taxonomy): domain Eukaryota; kingdom Viridiplantae; phylum Streptophyta; class Magnoliopsida; order Solanales; family Solanaceae; genus Nicotiana; species Nicotiana undulata. The sequence continues at coordinate 2,368 of ML246682.1, forward strand.
GCTCAAAAGTCGTAATTTAACTATTAGAGTAATTACACAACCCAATTTGGAAGGTTCCTAAAATTTGCCTTCGAGCCCACTTGCCTGGATTCCGAAAATATTTGTAAATAAATCTTACCCATAACCTCACGAACACAAATATATAATTTTTACTCCATGCCATAATCATTTTCGTGGTCTAATCCCTTTTTTATCAAAACCTAGGTTTTTCAACCAAATCCTATAATTTCCATAATTTTACATGTAAAATCTACCCATAATCCATGTATTAAACTCCTACCTTGTCCAAAAATCTCAAATGGTCCAATGTACCTAGGGTTCAACTTGCCCTTCTTTCCGAACCTCATCACGCCCTTCATAGGCGACACTCGAAGAAACACCTGGTCTCCTATCATAAAAGCCAAATCTCGTACTCTGCGATCCGCATAACTCTTTTGCATGGACTGAGCTGTACGAAGTCTATCCTGAATGATCTTCACCTTGTCCATGGCATACTGGACTAACTCAGAACCCAACAATCTAGTCTCTCCTGGCTCAAACCATCCGACTGGAGACCGACATCGCCTACCATACAATGCCTCGTACGGAGCCATCTGAATGCTCGACTGATAACTGTTGTTGTAGGCAACTCTGCTAAAGGCAAGAACTGGTCCCATGAACCACCAAGTCAATGACACAAGCTCGCAACATATCCTCCAAAATCTGAATAGTACGCTCGGACTGTCCATCCGTCTGAGGATGAAATGTTGTGCTCAACTCAATCTGCGTGCCCAATTCTCGCTGAAATATTCTCTAGAAATGGGAGGTAAAGTGAGTACCTCGGTCTGATATAATGGATAAGGGCACACCATGCAATCTGGAAATCTCTCTCATATAGATCTTTTCCAACTTCTCTGTTGAATATGAAACTGCCACAGAAATGAAATGTGCTGACTTGGTCAGCCTATCCACAACAACCCATACTGCATCAACCATCCTCTGAGTACGTGGAAGCCCAACTACAAAATCCATCGTGATACGCTCCCACTTCCACTCGGGAAGCTGAATCGGCTGCATCACACCACCAGGTCTCTGGTGCTCATACTTAACCTGCTGACAATTCAAGCACCGAGCTACATAAGCTACAATATCCTTCTTCATTCTACGCCACCAATAATGCTGTCGCAATTCCTGGTACATCTTTGTGGCGCCCGGATGAATAGAATACCGGGAACTATGGGCCTCCTGAAGTATCAACTCATGAATGCCATCCACATCGGGTACACAAATACGGCCCTGCAATCTCAAAATCCCCTCAGCATCAACTGTGACCTGCTTGGCACGTCCGTGCCGAACCGTATCTCTAAGAGCACATAACAACGATTGTCATACTGCATGGCACGAATACGATCATACAATGAAGAACGGGTGACGGTATGGGCCAAAACACTGCCACCCTCAGAAACCTCCAACCTCACAAATCGGTTGGCTAAATCCTGAACATCCAAAGCAAGACGTCGCTCTCCGACTGATAAATAAGCAAGACTACCCATACTGGCTGACTTCTGGCTCAAAGCATCGGCCACCACATTGGCCTTCCCCGGATGATAAAGAATGGTAATATCATAGTCCTTTAACAACTCTAACCACCTTCTCTGCCTCATGTTCAACTCCTTTTGCTTGAATAGATACTGTGAACTCTTGTGATCCGTGAACACCTCACATGGCACACCATACAGGTAATGCCTCCAAATCTTCAAGGCATGAACAATCGCTGGTAACTCCAAATCATGAACTGGATAATTCTTCTCATGAACCTTCAACTGACGAGAAGCATAGGCTATGACCTTGCCATCCTGCATCAACACTGCACCAAGTCCAACCCGTGAAGCATCACAATACACGGTATACGTTCCTGAACCTGTGGGCAACCCTAACACCGGTGCCGTGGTCAAGGCTGTCTTGAGCTTCTGAAAGCTCGCCTCACACTCATCCGACCACCTGAACTGGGCACCCTTCTGGGTCAACATGGTCGTCGGGGCTGCTATAGATGAAAATCCCTCCACAAATCGGCGATAATAACCATGCTAAGCCCAAGAAGCTCCGAATCTCTGTAGCTGAAGTGAGTCTATGTCAATCTCTGACTGCTGAAATCTTCTTGGGATCCATCTGAATACACTCTGCCGACACAACATGGCCTAGTAATGCCACTGAACTCAACCAGAACTCACACTTAGAAAATTTGGCATACGACTGCCTATCCCTCAGAGTCTGGAGGACGACTCGAAGGTGCTGCTCATGCTCCTCTCGGCTACGGGATTAAATCAAGATATCATCAACAAACACAATCACAAATGAGTCCAAATATGGCATGAACACACGGTTCATCAACTCCATAAAATAAGCGGGGCATTCGTCAACCTAAATGAGATCACCAAGAACTCATAGTGCCCATAACGAGTACGAAAAGCGGTCTTAGGGACATCAGAAGCCCTAATCCTCAGCTGATGGTAACCAGATCTCAAGTCTATCTTAGAAAACACCGTAGCACCCTGAAGCTGGTCAAATAGATCATCAACCCTCGGCAGAGGATACTTTTTCTTAATAGTAACCTTATTCAGCTGCTGGTAGTCAATGCACATCCTCATTGAGCCATCTTTATTCTTCACGAACAACACTGGAGCACCCCAAGGAGAAACACTAGACCTGATGAAGCCTTTATCCAACAAATCCTGTAATTGCTCCTTCGATTCCTTCACAATACTAATATTGAGATACGATGCTTGAAGACCTCGTAATTACCCAAAATGACGTGCCTCATCTAACGTCACCTGGGCGGACACCTACCTTGAAGGTTAAGGCTCCATAATTGTAGCACGAATTTGGCAAATTACGCACAGATAGTTAATTAGTTTATTTATTTATTTATTTATTTATCTATTATTATTATTATTATTATTATTATTATTATTTTGTACATAATTAATAAGTTTAACAAGCATGAATCCCTACCAGTACTAAAGTAAAAACATAACAAAATTAAATTCACAAGGGAGAATTTAAACACAAGAATTTTCATCACAAGGATCTCATCTTTACATAACTTCCACTGCGGCTCGTATCCCGGCTAAAATATACCAAATCATAATGACATGCGAGGATCTCGTCCTCAATTATGAATCACAAGCAATATGCATATCGTGCCAATCGAAACATTCCATTTCCTTCATTTAAATATTTTCCGTTAAACAAAATTACAACACATAATGATAGATACAATTATCTCCATAGAACTTCTCAATACAAGTATCCACATAAGTGGCTTTGTTTGAGTTACGAAGCTCAACCGAAAAAGGAGCATATTAGAAGAATTTTATTAGATAAGCATAAGCGAATTAAGTTCAGAAAATAATCACTTTATAATAATTAGAGATTGTTCTTTTAATTAAACAATTTAATGTCACGACCTCATCCATACCATAGAAAATATATCAACAGACTGGGTCTCCACCTCTAAGAATCTAACCTCCACTTTCGACATTCCGACTCCTTTTTCCCTATGTGGTCATGTAGTTGAGTTGTAGCTGCAATGGGGCACGTAGACTGAGTGCTCTGATGAAATATGACTCTCCCAAGTCTAGGGCAATTTCTACCACTAGCCGACATAAAGTGTCATCCTGCCCTGAGTCGTCCAAAATTTACAATCATTTTTGAGTCCTTTAATGAGTCTGGGGACTCGCCCTCTGGCTATACAAACCAATGTAGGAGTATGACGGGTTAACTTATCGAACCTGATGGCATATTCTGATACCGTCTTATGACCCGACACAGCCGTGACTTCCACACTGAGTAGACTTTTGTAGACTTCAAGTTGTTTGAATAACTCCTTTGGTACTGAGGTATAGGGTTATTAAGGAGGTAGACGTACCAAAATTCCCAGCTTTATCTCTTGCAAAAGTCCCCGGCCTTATACATTCCAAACCAAAACCGATACGACACGTGGCCTCGCAATCTATTCCTTGACAGTGGACCTCCCCACGTGGCACAAGTCATAGGTCACAATACCTGATAATCCACGATGTAAAACTTCACAGCTCATATAAATCAATCCCATTTCTTTACACTTATTCCCATGGTGTGCAATACCTCATAGAGGAGGTCAAGAAAATCATGTGAGTCCTCAAATGATATACCACTGAAATGGAGTGGAAATTGTTGGTAACTTGTCCAACCTCAATAAACGGACTAGTGCATCCTGCAACCATGGAGTAGCTATAAATCCTTCCGGAATCTGATCTAGTCCACATATACTGACTGAGCTAGAACCTCCACATCTAGATCCATCTGAGACTGTACAATAGGTGCTGATGTTCGGGCTTTAGACTGCGCTCTGCTTCTGTCTCTTCCCTTGATCGTGGCTGTCATTGGGGATTCATCTCTTGTCCAGTCGTAGACATTTCACATGTTGTCGAGATTAGTGAGAGGACAAGAGTAGACAAGTTCAATCATCAATGATAGGATAAATTTGCACGATGGAGATGAAGAAATGTGGAGTTATTCCTAACTTTTCAGCCTCTGGGGATAAATACAGATCTCTCTGTACCGATCCCTCAGACTCTACCAAGTTTGTCCGTGAGTTGTGAGACCTAAGCAACCTAGATCTCTGATACCAACTTGTCACGACCCAAAATCCCACCTTCAGGCCGTGACTGCGTCTAACATTGAACCTGCTAGACAAGCCAACGTGTATAGTTAAACTAACATGATAACACTGAATTAACAAAATTAATCAAAAATAGTTTACAAATTTTAACAGCGGATATAGATAAAAACAGGACTAAGTGATAGAAACAAATACAATGCATTGTAACAATCCCCGAATCTAAAGTCACTAACTCACGGACATACCTAAAGATTACTACAAACAAGGGGCTAAACAATAACTGTATACAACTGTTTTTGGAAATAAATAAAAAAGACAGGGAGGAAGAAAAAGGGATAGAGGAGACGTCAAGGCCCACGAACGTCTGCGGGTCTACCTTTCAATCTCCAAGGTGGACTGAAGGATACTCCCTCTAACGATGTCCACTGGGTCCGGCTGCGGGATATGCACAACATAAAGAAATGCAGGTGTAGCATCAGTACAACCGACCCCATGTACCTCGGCGAAGTAGTGACGAGGCTAGACCTGACAACATACATTAACCTGTTCTACCCTACAACATAAAACATGGAAAAGGGGCAAGAGATAAGCAGATAAACATGGGACACAGGAGCAGTAATGGGGGGTAACAAGTGAGATAAAGCAGTTAAGTAAACATATGGGAGCAAACAAGCAAGGCAAGTTAACAATAATGCTAACGTAACAAGTATAAATGCCATCAATGTAAATAATGGCACGGCATCACCCTTCGTGCTTTTACTCTTTTCCTCACAATGCGATGTACAATATAAAATGATAGGAATCATGGCACGGCATCACCCTTCGTGCTTTTACTCTCTTCCTTATTATGTAATATATGGTGTAATCAATATCAATCATGGCACGGCATCACCCTTCGTGCTTTTACTCTCTTCCTCACCATGCAATATACGATGTAATCAATGTAAATCATGGCACGACATGACCTTTCGTGCTTTACACTCTTCCTCACCATAAAAATGACAATTATCAAAATGGCAAGGGATGCAGCATGGTGGAAAACACAAGCCATAATCACCCGTCAAGGGAAATACTATCAGTCAATATCATAACAATTGCCCGGCAAGGGACTCAGCTATAACCACACTGTTCAAGTATATCCTTTACAATTGGGATCTCAATCGAACCATTTACATCACAAGTTTATCAACAAGGATTTTCAACAACAATCAGCTTCCAGGTAGAGACAATTTCACAATATAATGAATGTGGAAGTAATAACAAGAATTTCATCAAAATAGACTCACGGGCATGCTTGACACACAATGCATAGGTACTCGTCACCTCACCTATGCATTGAACATGATAAACACATAGCACATAGCACACAATACCTATTCCCTCACCAAAGCTAGGCAAGACACTTACCTCGGGTCCAAGAATAGCAATTCAAGCCTCTAATACCGCCTTTCCTTTTGAATTCAAATTCGAAACGAAAATATCTAGACATAATTAACTTATTAACATTAATAATGACTCATTAATACAATCCCATAGCCTAAATATACAATTCCTAGCATTCTTCTAAAAATACCAAAAACCGACCCCGGACCCGCTTGGTCAAAACACGAGGTTCGGACCAAAACCCAATCACCCATTCACCTACGAGCCCGAATATACAATTTGTTTTGAAATCCGACCCCAAAACGAGGTCAAATTCTCAAATTTACATATTCTTAGGTTTCCCCCCAAAATTCCAAATTCCACCATGAAAAACCTAGATTCTAGGATGAAATCTTGTAAAAAGAAGTTAAGGAGTAAAGAAAATGTGTTAGAAATCACTTACAAATGTTTTGGAGAAGAAGGAGTGTTTGGAAAATCGCCTCTTATGTTTTTAGGGCTTTGAAATATGAAAATAACTGAAATTCCCATATAATTATACCCATTTCTGGTCCTCTATCGCGGTCAGTGAAAAAACGACCGCGGCTGCGGTAGCAAATGACAAGAAAAGCTGAAGAAACCGAGAAAAAATGACTGTAGTGATAGGCTTTAATATTTTGGCCATCACTTTCTCTACAGAAGTCCAAATTATGATTTCTTTACCTTTCTGGAAACTAGACACGAAGGGCTACAACTTTTGTTTTTGAATTATCTCTAAATTCCTTGTATATCAAAAGATATAGGCCTCTAAAGTCGTACTAGTGGTCCAGCTCCTCACCGCGGTCAGCGAAAAAATGACTGCGGCCGCAAAGCCCTCAGCGCGGTCCGCGAAAATAGGACCTCGGACAGCGGTGGTCAGTTCAGGGATCGAGTTCTGTGACCTCCAACAGCTATATTTTAAGCCTAAAAACATCCCGGGACCTACCCGAAACTCACCCGAGCCCTCGGAACCTCAAACCCAATGTACACACGACTTCAAAATCACCCTACGGACTTATTCGAGTAATGAAACCACCAAAATAACATCAAAAACAATGAATTAAACTCCAAAATCTATAGAATTTTCTCAAACTTCATAAACTATCAACTTTTCTATTTTTGATCCGAAACACGTCATTTCAAGTCCGTTTTACACCAAATTTCACAGGTAACTCAGATAACATATATTAAACCTGTTCCGGGCTCTGGAACCATAATACAGGCCCGATAACATGGTTTTCACATCAACATTCATTTTCAAACATATTTATTATTTTCAGAAAATACTTTTCTTTAAAAATTCATTTCTCGGACTTGGGACCTCGGAATTCGATTCCGGGCATACGCTCAAGTCCCATATTTTCCTACAGACCCCCCGGGACCGTCAAATCACGGGTCCGGGTCCGTTTACCAAAAATGTTGACCAAAGTCAACTTTTTATCAATTAATTACTAGAAATTCTATTTTTCATCAAGTTTTTACATAAAGGCTTCCCGGCTACACGCCCGGGCTACGCACGCATATCGAGGTGAGATTAACGGAGGCTTTCGGGGCCTCGAAACACAGTTTTTAATTATAATTATACAGGATGACTTTTTGGGTCATCACACACAATTATTAGCAAATCACTATTTAAAACACATACATGGATAATTCCCTCTTACAAGGTTAGGCAACAAACTTACCTCGTTTCCAAGTCCTCTTGCCGGTCCATAAATCACAGTAATAGTCTCAAATCAGTTCCGAGGAATCTGAAACTAGCCAAAAGTTGTACAAACTATCAATATATGCTCAAAAGTCGTAATTTAACTATTAGAGTAATTACACAACCCAATTTGGAAGGTTCCTAAAATTCGCCTTCGAGCCCACGTGTCTGGATTCCGAAAATATTTGTAAATAAATCTTACCCATAACCTCACGAACACAAATATATAATTTTTACTCCATTCCATAATCATTTTCGTGGTCTAATCCCATTTTTATCATAACCTAGGTTTTTCAACCAAATCCTATAATTTCCATAATTTTACATGTAAAATCTACCCATAATCCATGTATTAAACTCCCATTAAGTGGAAATCACTTACCTTAATATTCTTGGTGAAAAAAACCCCTCTCCAATAGCTTCAAAATCAGCGAATCCAAAGTCAAATGAAAGAAAATAAGCTAAGTCCCGATTTAAATCTTGCTACTGCCTAGGTCTCCCTTCTTCATGATCGCGAAAAGGGTCGCGCGATCAGGAAGGACAAATTGACCAGGATCTGAAAATACCCTTCGGGAACACGACCAGGTCCTCACAATCGCAAAGGTCAGCCCAACCCAAGCTACGCAAACGCGAAGGGCAAAGACCCTCATACCCTGAGGCCCTCTCCCCTTCCACGTGAACGAAGACCTTCCCATGAAAACGCGAAGGACACAGGTCCTTAGACATTGCGAACGTGAAGAACAGAATGCCTAGCCCCCAATTCCTTCTCCGCGAACGCGATACCACCTCCATGTTTGTGGAGAAGGAAACCAGAACCAGCATATCAGGAATTTCAAACTTAGCTCCGGGTGTACCGAAACACACCTGAGCCACCCGGGCCCCCGTCCAACCGCACCAACAAGTTCGTAAACATAATACCGACCTGCTCGAACCATCGGAACGCATAAAAAAACATCAAAACAAAGAATCTCACCCCAAAACCAAATTAATCAACATATGAACTTCAAACTTCTTCAACTAGCTCCGAACGCATTGAATCATACTTAGACAACTCGGAATGATACCAAATTTTGTGTACAAGTCATAAATCACCATACGGACCTGTTCCCAGGCTCGAAATCCTAAATGGACCTCGATAACACAAAATCCTACTTCAATCCAAATTTAAAGAACTTGAAAACCTTCAATGCGCCAACTTTCAACATTAAGTGTCGAAACGCTCCCGGATCACCCGAAACTCGATCTGAACACACCCCGAAGTCCAAAATAATCATATGAACCTATTGGAACCATCAAATTTCGGTTGCGTATTCGTTTACTGAAAATGTTGACTCAAGTCAAACTTGGACATCTTAGGCTTCTATTAAGGAACTAAGTGTTCCCATTTCAATCTGAACCCTTCCAAACCCAAACCAATCATCCTTGCAAGTCATAAAACTATATATACACATACGGGGAGTCTCCATTAGGGGAACGGGGATCTAGAAATAAAAACGACCAGTCGAGTCATTACATTCTTCACCTCTTAAACAAACGTTCGTCCTCGAACGGTTCTAGAATCATACCTGGAGTGCTGAACAAGTGTGGATATCTACTCTGCATGTCCTCCTCAGTCTCCCAAGTGTCCTCCTCGACTGGTTGACCCCTCCACTGGACCATTACCACATAAATCTTCTTAGACCTTAACTAGCGAACCTGCCTATCAACAATGGCAACTGGCTGCTCCTCATAACCCAAGATCTCATCTAGCTGAATCGTGTTGTAGTCTAACACATGCGACCTGTCAGCATCGTACTTCCGGAGCATAGACACATGAAAAACTGGATGGCCTCTCATAAGCAACTTGCCCAACTTTCCTTAACACGTCAAATGGGCCAATAAACCTCGGACTCAGGTTTCTCTTCTTCTAGAACCTCATGATACGCTTCATTTACGAGACATTCAAGAGAACTTTCTTGCCCACCATAAATGATAAATCACGCGCTTTCTAATCCGCATAACTCTTCTGTCTGGATTGTAGGGTGCGAAGTCGCTCCTGAATCAACTTTACTTTCTCCAATGCATCCTTCACTAAATTAATGCCATATAACCTAGTTCGCCGAGCTCAAAGCACCCGATGAGGGAGCAAAATCGTCGACTATACAAAGCCTCAGATGGATCCATCTCGATGCTCGACTGGTAACTGTTGTTATAAATAAACTCGGCCAAAGGCAAGAATCGATCCCACTGCCCTCCAAAGTCAATCCCACATGCTCTGAGCATATACTCCAGAATTTGAATTGTCCGCTTTGACTGCCAGTCGGTTTGCGGAAGAAAGGTTGTGCTGAGCTCTACTCGGGTACCCAACTTGCTCTGTACTACTCTCTAGAAATGCAAGGTGAACTGATGGCCTCTATCTGAAATGATAGAAACATGCACCCCATGCAACCAGAAAATCTCCTGAATGTAAATCTGAGCCAATCTCTCCGAGGAGTACATAGTCACAACCGGAATAAAGTGTGCCGACTTAGTCAGCCTATCGACAATGACCCAAACTATATCAAACTTCCTCAACGTCCGTGGCAACCCAACTATGAAGTCCATAACAATGCGTTCCCATTTCCACTCTGGTATAACCATGTGCTGGAGTAATCCACCTAGCTACTTAACTTGTTGGCAATTTAGACATCTCGCTACATACTCAACTATATCCTTCTTCATCCGCCGCCACCAATAATGTTGCATCAGGTTGCGATACATCTTCGTAGCACCTGGCTGAATAGAATACCGTGAACATGAGCCTATTCTAAAATAAACTCCCTTAGGTACATTAGGAACACTTGAGCGACCCTAGAGTCTCAGAACACCATCATCACCGATAGTAACCTCATTGGCGCCACCCTGTGCACCGTCTCTCTAAGAACCATCAAGTGCGGATCATCGTATTGACGAGCCTTTATCCGCTCAAATAATGAATACTGAGCTCCAACACATTCAAGGATTCAAGTGGGATCTGAAATAGCCAACCTCACATGTCTCTTAGCTAAGGACTGAATGTCCAAATCTAATGGCCTCTCCTTTACTGAAATGAATGCCAAACTACCCATACTCTCGGTCTTTCTGCTCAGAGAATCCGCAACCACATTCGCCTTGCCTAGGTGATAAAGGATAGTCATATCATAATCCTTCAGTAACTCAAGCCACCTACGCTGCCTCAAATTAAGACCCCTCTACTTCAATTTGTTTTTGCAAACTGTGATGATCGGTGTAAAGCTCATAGGACACCCCATAAAGATAATGCCTTCAGATCTTGAGAGCATGAACTATCACGATGAACTCCAAATCATGTACGGTGTAATTCTTCTCATGGGGATTCAGCTGACGTGACAATAACTCTCCCCTCCTACATCAATACACAACCCAGGCCAACACGTGAAGCGTCCAATACACATTATACATCTCTGAAATGGATGGTAACACTAACACTAGTGGTGTAGTAAATGCAGTCTTGAGCTTATGAAAGCTCGCCTCCCAATCATTGGACCATCTGAACAGAACACCCTTCTGGGTCAATCTAGTCAAAGGTGCCGCAATAGACGAGAAGCCTTCTACAAACCAATGATAATAACATGCTAACCCAAGAAACTTCTGATCTTGGTCGTGTGGTAGAACGAGGTCAACTATAAAATACCTTAATCTTACTGGGATCTACCTTAATACCCTCGCCAGATACAACATGTCCCAATAATGCCACATAATCTAACCAAAACTCGCACATGGAGAACTTAACATATAGCTTATGTTCCCGCAAAGTTTGAAGCACAACTCTCAAATGCTGCTCGTGCTCCTCCATACTACGCGAGTAGATCAATATGTCATCAATGAAGTCAATCAAAAATGAGTCAAGACATTCCTGAACACGATTCACCAAATCCATAAACGTTGTTGGGGCATTAGTCCAGCCGAAACATCATTAGGAACTCATAGTGCACATATCTAGTTTGAAAAGCAGTCTTCAGAACATTCGAAGCACGAATCTTCAACTGATGATACCCAGACTTCAAGGACTCACGAGAAACGTCCAAATAATGAGCAATTAGAGAAGAAACTTATGAATATGTAGACCCTAGATCAAATAGTACCGAAGCATCCCTATCGCAGACAGAAATAATAAATGTGATCACGGCAACTGAGGCTACTGCATCTGGTCTGGCTGGAAAAGCATAGAACCTAGATAGAGTTCCACCTGACTGGCCTCCACCTCTAGGGCGGCCCCTACCCACCTGCCCTCCATCTCTGGCCGTCCAGTAGGCCGATGCAGCAGTTAATGCGGTGATCATGGGTTGATTGCCCTAATGTACTGCTTTGCCCCGAAGCCTGGGGAAAAATATCCTCATATGATCAAGCTCGCCGCACTCATAGCAACCTCTATGTGCGGAAGATGACTGACCTTGTGGACCTGAATACCTACTGGAAAATCCCTGTGTAGCCTGCGGACGATAGAAGCTATCTGGAATGACACTAAAATAGAGCTGCACTGGAGAACTCCGAGAAGGTGGTGGTGCTGAATACGTGAGCCTGCTCTACTGGCCCCTCACAAAATGAACTCTACCCCCAGACGGAGCACCAGTGAATCATCCCGAATATCAAGGCCACTTTTCCTTCAGTGCATGCTCTCGGCCCTACTACGGATACCCTCGATCCTCCGAGCTATCTCCACAACCTTCTCGTAGGAAGTCCCAATCTCAACCTCTCGGGCCATAGTAACTTGGATGCCATAATGCAAGCCCGTAATAAACCTCTACATTCTCTCTGCATCTGTGGGGAGTATCGTAAGTGCGTGACGAGACAACTCTAAGAGCCTCGCCTCATAATCAGACACCGACATTTGTTCCAGCTGGAGACGCTCAAACTGACCCTCAACTCTTCCCTCTGAGAGGGTGGAACATGTTTCTCCAAACAGAGACGTGTGAACTGGTACCAAGTATAAGGAGGTTAACCTGCTGGCCTGATACAGAGAAAAGACTGCCACCATCTACGGGCCTTGCCCTCTAACTGAAATATAGTGAGGTCCACCCTGTTTAACTCCAATACTCCTATGTTGTGCAGCCTTTTTCTGCAACATCAATAAAGTCATGTGTTTCCTCGTGTCGCTCACCGCCAAAGACAGGAGGATGTAGTCTGGTCCATCTATCCAACCGCTTCTTCTGCTCAACGGACGCAGTTAGTCTGGGCTCCAGTATAACTACTGCAACTGACTGAGCCCCGTCTGTAGGTAGTGCACCCAGGTTAGATATATGGCAGCTGCGTGCCCTAGAGCCTGAGTGGTAGGATTTGTGCTCCCCCCTCCGCCTGAGATATGGCTGGGTTCGCTGGAAATATACCAGCCTGCATTATGGAGTCCATGAACCGCATCATATGACCCATGACCTCTTAAAATCTCGGCGTAGTTGTGAAATCAACCGGCGCTGGGCTCAACTGCAGGTGCCTCATCATGCTCGTTGATGACAGAATCCTCCACTATATCCACTAGTGGTATGGCGGGGGAAACTCTAGCACGCCCCCATCCTCTAACAGGAGCTGGATCCCTCTATCGACCTCTACCAAAAAAGGAGCAGCTCCCCCACCGCCAGATACATCTTCGCGCGCGTTCTCACCATTTGTGAGAGAATAAGAGGAAGATACTTAGCACAACATCAACTACACGATAGGAGATGAAGAAAGAGAAGTTTCTTAACACCCTATAGCCCCTCGAAGATAAGTACGGACGTCATCGCGCCGATCCTCAAGACTCTATTAGGCATGCTTATGACTATGAGACCTATGTGAACCTAGTGCTCTGATACCAAGCTGTTATGACCCAATTCCCACTATAGGTCGTGAGGGCGCCCAACGTCGCCGCTAGGCAAGCCAACAGTGAAATATCCATTTAATTGTTCATTAATATTTTTAAAGTCATCAATTTTACTTAATAAAAACTAAGAGTAAATGACTGTAGTAATATAAAGAATGAAATAAATATAAGAGTAAAGTAGTTGAATTAATAGACAAAAATCATGAATATTTACTAGAAATATTCCAAAACTCGGTGTCACTAGTGCACGAGCAAACTAGTAGAATATACAAAACCTCCTAGATCTACTGTCTGGAGTAAGATAGACATAAAAGTAAATACAACAAGGAGGAGACTCCGGGTGCTGCAGAACGGAGCATAGAAAGCAGCACACCACTAAATCTTCGGCCTGGCCACCAAATGCCCATGCCTCAGATCCTACACGATTAGTGCAGAAGTGTAGCATAAGTACATAAACAACGTGTACCCAGTAAGTATCTAGTATAACCTCGAAGAAGTTATTGCGAGGGGTCGACATCAACACTTACTAGAGGTCAATAAATAAAGTATAAAATTTATGAATAGGCATGTGTATACGGTCGATACCGGGGACCCCGATATTGGGACCTCTATGGCATTCCAAGACCGATCTTGAGAGGCTCGAAGTAGAGTTTGAAGTCCGACCCCGAAGTGCATACCTCGAGAGAGTACATCGAAGGCCCATCACGCCCTACCTCGAAGCAGTATAAAATCGATGATCATCATGGAAAGGCGGGAAACTCTCAAGGGCACGTGGTTAGAGCTGATAAGGTCTGCAAGAGATAGTACAAGTCTGTACAAGGCCGTTATAAGGCTGTACCAATAGCCTTTCTTCGTCATAATTAGATATGAACTATGTTGGGATTCACACCTCCTATATAAAGGGGATCCCAATCATTCTTGTAATACACAACATTGACTGCAATAGAACATTCTCTTCTTTTTTTGTGCTCAACACTGTCTCCCAGCTTTATTGTTCTTTATTTTAGTGTTCTTCATTTATTGTTATTCATTTAATGCTATAATCTAACCTTGAGGTCCCCAACCTAGTGAGCTCGAGGCCCCAGCCTTGTGACAACCTTGGTTTGCTTATCTCATTTTCCTTATTAAAATAAATCACATATTTTTAGAACCAAAAATCAAATATAATTGTTAAAATTATTTTCAAGGCAAACAGTTTGGCGCCCACCGTGGGGCTAAAAATAATAGTGGTTGTTTTAGTGATAGTTCTCTGAAAACACAAGTTATTTTTCACACTTTTTCTTGTCCAAGATTCTTTGGTTTCAGGTCAAAAATGTCTAACTCAACAAATGCACATGGAAACAATGGTCTTGAGTTCCATGGAGAGAACACTACAACAGCCTCAATCGTCGGTGTACCACCGCCAAATCCTGGGGTAGCACCAGCACCAACCCCCGTAGATGTAGTCTCACACAATGCTTTGCACATCGATGTGGACATTGATACTGACGGGAGTGTGCGCGGAGGTGACAAACATGGCACGCAAAGAACGCAAGCTCGGGAGGAAAGAGAAGTTAGCTTGAAAGTAATTTTTGAAATGTTACAAGCACAACAAATGGATATTGCTCAGTTACAAAGTAAACAAAAGACCCCGAGCACAGTAGGACCGGAAACAGCTCCTCGAGTTGAACAAGCACCAGAAAGATCGAGAAATAACGGGTCAGGGACAGACCCCACAATTATGAGAATGCTCGAGAACCTCACCAAAATGATCGAGTCAGTAGAAAAGAAGATAGAGGTCAATGACAAAAAAGTTGAACTTATCATTTGAGGGTCCACCATATCCCGGGCGCAACTCCGAATTTGAAGGGAGTAAATTTGAAGAAGTTCGTGCAGAAACCATTTCCATCAAGTGCGGCTCCGAAGCCCATTCTGAAGAAGTTCAGGATGCCCCATATCCCAAAGTATAACGGGATTGCAGATCCCAATGAGCATATTACCACCTATACGTGTGGTATAAAAGGAAATGACATAAAGGACGACGAGATCGAGTCCGTTTTGCTGAAGAAATTTGGAGAAACACTGTCCAAGGAGGCCATGATGTGGTATCACAACCTCCCCCGAACTCAATAGACATGTTTTCCATGTTGGCAGACTCTTTTGTGAAGGCACTTGCTGGTGCCATTAAGGTCGCTACAGGGAAGTCCGATGTCTTCAAATTTAAGCAAAGAGAGAACGAAATGCAAAGGGAGTTTGTATCCCGCTTTCAGATGGAACGAATGGAATTACCACCGGTCTTCGATGAATGGGCAGTGCAAGCCTTTACTGAGGGATTGAATAAACGAAGCTCGATAGCTTCGAAGCAGCTGAAGCAAAATTTGATCGAGTATCCCACCGTAACTTGGACGGATGTGCACAACAGGTACCAATCCAAAATTAGGGTCGAAGACGACCAATTGGGAGCCCCCTCGGGCTCATTATATCCAAGCATGCTATTAGATAAAGAATCAAGGAATGGAGAAAGGGAGCCGAGAACAAACAAGGAAAGATACCAACCATATTCAAAACCGAAGAAATGCCTCAAGGCATAATATACCTCGAAATGATCGAAGGGTGGATCGAGGCCAAAGTTCCCAGGGACTCATGAGCAAATCCGGGTTCGATAGGCACACGAGGCCATTGGAAGCACCCCGATTGTCAGAATATAACTTTAACATTGATGCATCTGACATCGTATCAGCCATAGGTAAGATCAGAGATACCAGGTAGCCGAAGACCATGCAGTCAGATCCTTCCCAAAGGAACCCCAACTTAGTATGCAAATACCATGGCACTCACGATCATAAGACCAAGGATTGTAGACAAATTTGAGAGGAGGTAACCCGACTGATCAATAAAGGGCACCTTCGAGAGTTCCTCAGCGATCGAGCCAAAAACCACCTTCGAGAGAGAGAGGCAAACAGAAAGAAAGAACCAGAAGAGCCCCATCACATCATCTACATGATCATTGAAGGAGTCGACGTCACACAGGGATTGATTTTCAAATGAACAAAAGTATCCATCACAAAGGAAAAGCGAACTTGGAGCTACATCCCCGAGGATGCTCTTACATTCTGCGAGGAAGACATCGAGGCCTTATATGAGCCTCATAATGATGCACTGGTAATTTCTTTCCTTTTAAACAAAGTTCAAATTAAATGTATGCTCGTGGATCCAGGTAGCTCGGCCAACATAATCAGGTCGAGAGTTGTGGAGCAGCTCGGATTGCTTGACCAAATCATACCCGCCTCTCGAGTCCTGAATGAATTCAACATGGCGAGTGAGACAGCGAAGGAGGAAATTATCCTCCCATTCAAAGTGGCCGGTACAATTCAAAATACCAAGTTCCATGTCATCGAAGGTGACATGAGGTACAATGCCCTACTTGGAAGGCCATGGATTTATAGTATGAGAGCGGTGCCATCACCTCTTCATCAAATGATGAAGTTCCCAACAAAGGATGGTGTAAATACAGTGTATGGAGAGTAGCATGCAACAAAGGAGATGTTTGTGGTGCACGACATGGCACCAGCATCGACACCTTCCACCTCAGAGAAGTCAAAAGATAAGGAAATAACCAAATAGAAACCACAGTCTATACCCTCGGACGAACCCGAGGGACAGGTGACCGATGAACAGGTGGTCGAGGACAATGAAGAGGACTTCCTCACCCCTCGAGCCTTTGTTGCCCCCGAGGAGTCAGATGCAGCAAAGTCAACAGTCAAAGAGGTCGAACCGGTTGTATTGGTCGAACATCTTCCAGATCGAAAGGTATACCTGGGGACGGGATTAACCCCCGAACTCAGGAAAAAACTCATTCAATTTATTATTGATAACAATGATCACTTCTCTTGGTCCCATTTAGACATGACAGGATCCCACCGGAGATAACCACCCATCGATTAAGTGTCGATTCCAGGTTCAAACAGGTGAAACAAAAAAGGAGGCCACATTCCGAGGTAAAGCATGCATTCATTAAAGACGAGGTAACAAAACTTCTCAAAATAGGATCCATTAGGGAGGTAAAATACCCCGAAATGGCTAGATAATATAGTAGTGGTCCCTAAAAAGGGGAATAAATTGAGAATGTGTGTAGATTATAAAGATTTGAATAAAGAATGCCCTAAATATTCATTCCCATCGTCCAACATCGATCGTTTGATCGATGCTACGGCCGGCCACGAGATCCTTACCTTTATTGATGCCTACTTCGGGTACAACCAAATTCAAATGAACCCGGAGGACCGGGAAAAGACTTCGTTCATCACGAAGAATGGAACATATTGTTATAATGTAATGCCCATTCGGGCTAAATAATGCGGGGGCTACATATCAACGCCTAGTTAATAAGATGTTCGAACATCAAATAGGCAAGTCTACGGAAGTTTACATTGTAGATATGTTAGTTAAGTCCCTGCGCGTAGAGGACCATTTGATTCATTTGCAGGAAACATTCAACATCCTAAGAAGGTACAACATGAAGCTTAACCCCAAGAAGTGCGCTTTCAGAGTCAGATCGGGCAAATTTTTGGGCTTCATGGTGTCGAACAGGGGGATCGAGATCAACCCCGACAAAATCAAAGCCTCAAAGCCATCGAGGAGATCACCGTGGTAAACAATGTGAAAGCAGTACAACGACTAACCGTGCAGATAACATCCTTAGGTCGATTCATCTCGAGGTCAACATATCGGAGCCATCACTTATTCTGCCTACTCAGGAAGAAACAACTTCGAATGGTCTTCGGAATGCCAACGTGCCTTGGAAGAATTAAAACAGTATCTCTAGAGCCCCCCTTTACTCCACACCCCGAAGGAAGATGAAACACTATACTTATATTTTTCCGTATCCGAAGTAGCGGTAAGTGGTGTGTTGGTTCGAGAAGAACGAGGTATGCATTCCCTGTCTATTACGTAAGTTGGACCCTAGAAGACACTGAAACTAGGTATCCGCACTTAGAAAAACTAGCTCCTGCATTAATAAGTGCATCTAGGAAATTGAAACATTACTTCCAATGTCATCGTATATGTGTTTTAACAACATACCCTCTTCGAAACATCTTGCATAAGCCCGAATTATCGGGTCGATTGGCCAAAAGGGCCATCGAACTCGGGGGATATGACATCGAGTACCAACCCCGAACGGTTATCAAGTTCCAAATTTTGGTGTACTTCATGGCCGATTTTACGCCTTCCCTCATACCCGAAGTAGAGAGAGAACTCTTGTTAAAAACATCCACATCATTGGGGGTATGGACCCTTTTTACAGACGGTACCTCGAACGTGAAAGGGCCCGGGCTCGACATAGTTCTGAAACCACCTACAGGCGGCATAATTAGTCAATCTATAAAAAATTTGAAGTTAACTAACAATGAGGCCGAGTATGAGGCCATGATTGCAGGTCTCGAATTGGCCAAAAGCCTAGGAGCAGAGGCTATCGAAGCAAAATGTGACTCGCTTCTGGTCGTAAACCAAGTAAATGGGAGGTTCGAGGTTCGAGAAGATAGGATGAAAAGATACTTAGACAAGCTTCAAGTGATGTTGTATCGCTTCAAAGAGTGGACCCTAGTTCACATACCTCGAGAGCAGAACAACGAGGCTGATGCTCTCGCGAACCTGGGTTCATCTATCGAAGAAGATGGCTTAGTCCCGGGGATTGTCATACAACTATCCAAATCGGTGATCGAAGAAGGACATGCCGAAATCAACTCAACAATCCTAACATGGGATTGGTGAAACAAGTACATCGACTACTTGAAACGTGGGAAGCTCCCCACGGACCCAAAGGAATCGAGGGCCCTTCGAGCCAAAGCAGCCCGATTTTCACTCGACGAGAATGGAACACTACACAGAAGGACCTTCAACAGATCACTAGCGATATGCTTAGGACAAGGGGTCACCGACTATGTGCTACGAGAAATCCACGAAGGCACTTATGGAAACCACCCCGATGCGGATTCTTTAGTTCGAAAGGTAATCAGGGCAGGTTACTATTGGGAAAACATGGAAAAGGATACCAAGGAATTTGTTCGAAGATGTGACAAATGCCAAAGATTTGCACTGATGATACATCAACCCAGTGAAAAATTGCATCGGTCCTATCCCCATGGACATTCATGAAATGGGGAATGGACATCGTTGGCCCTCTACCAACGACGCCAAGTAAAGCTAGATTTATCTTATTTATGACTGACTACTTCTCGAAATGGGTAGAAGCGCATGCTGATAAGTGTATTTTACCTGATCTTAACCACATAATTTTTCTCAATAAAAGTATAATATTATCATGTTTCTTCCATATTTTTAACTAAATTTTGCAGGAATGATTTTAGAAGAATTGACGTACAAAGCAAGAAAAACTTCAAGAAAAATACTACAAAGAAGTAATGAGCAAGTTATGATGGAAAACAAATAATTTGGCAAAGGAAAATGAACTCATAAATGACGTTAGACTTTGATGATGCACCAAATCCACACTTACCATGAAGACATCTCAACTTGCCGGGACAAATTTAGAGTCACATGACAAATTTAGATTTACATGACAAAATCTCAACTTGCAAATGAGTAATCAGATTTGCCATGACAAATCCAACTTACCAGCACCAAATCGAGAAGCTCATCTTAATTTTCCCTCTTATATAAGGAGGTATTTACCAATCAAAAAGGGGGAGGGAGAGAAAGCTAAAAGCGAGAAGTTTGAATCCAAAATTTTAAGCTTCTCTGTTTTATCTTTAACTAGTATCGAGTTATCTTTTCTTTTATATCACAATAGTGGTTTAATTGTTGTTTATAAATAAATTTAAGTGTAGGAAATTACTCTAGTTCCTTCTTTTAATTAAATAGGGGGAATTATTCTTCTCGAATATTTCTCTCTATTTTCTTATTTAATGGACAAGAATATTTCCATTGTTAGTACTAATTCCAGTATGGAGTAACTTTCCTTGGGTTGGGAGAAAGATGGATCTTAATATTTCTATATAATAGTAGATATTATTCCTCAAATTCACATGCTTGAGCTAAAATTTATTTAACTTTTATCTGCTTTTACAGTTAGACGTTATTTAATTTATTAACATCTATCTATCTTGTACTACATATTAATTGTTTATTAATTCTGTAATCGAGAGAGGCGGAAGAAATAATATAGTTAAGTGTAGTATTGATATATGTTAATATTTATTCAGTAACATCTATATTTTTTATGTTATAATTAATTTTACATTTATTTGTAATCGAGAGAGGCAAATAGTGTAATAATCAGTTATAACAAGTAGGGTAACCGAAAGGGACTTACTAATAAGAGCATGTTTTAGTTCAATCATATATTTCTGGTTCTTTAGTATTACTATGTTGAAAATTAATTTGTATAACCGAGAGGAGTGCAATTAATTATTCAACTTGAGTAATAATATATATTTGTAATCGTGAGAGGCATTTATACATTTTTGAGAAATAGAAATTGAGGAATAATAATTCTACAATATAATAGAAATATTAAGTGAAGTCAAGATCCCAACACCTTTTTATTATATTTGTAAAAGACAAAATATTTTCTATTTGCTCTATTCATGCATTTTTAGTTAGTTAATTTACAACTCAACTATTTCCGGTCTTCTCAAATATTAATTAAAACAAGAAACGTCTGTAGAATAGATAAACCAATCTCTGTGGGTTCGACATCTTTCTATACTATTATTTGACAGAGTACGAGTTAAAATTTTATATACGCCATACGCTCGTCAAATTTTTGGTGCTGTTGCCGGGGATTGGCTAAAGTCTACTACAGATTAATTGTTTTACTACTAATTTGAGATTTTTTTATTGTCTAATTATTTTAACTTTTCTGCAGAAATTTCAGAAAGTGTATGACCCGTTCCTCTTCTAGAGAACTAGTCGAATACGATCCTGAAATTGAAAAATCCTTGCGGTTGTTGCGAAAAGAACAAACCTCCCGATCTCAAATTTTCACATCTCAGGAAATAGAGAACGAAAAAATCAATAACCAACTTCCACCACATCAAGTAGAAGAACAGTTTGATGAGGTGGCACCACGACGTGATAGAATACTCCGTGATTATGCAAGGCCAGATCATTTTGAAGGAGAATCAAGTGTGAGGAGACCACCAATTGCAGCAAACAACTTTGAAATTCGCACAGGCTTGATTCAAACCATTCAACAGTCATGTCAGTTTACTGGTGATGCGAGTGAAGATCCCCACACCCATTTAATTGATTTTCTTGAATTAGTTGAAACTTGTAGGTATAATGGAGTCACAACAGACGCCATCAGGTTGCTGCCTTTTCCCTTTTCTTTAAAAGGTGAAGCAAAAATATGGTTGCAAAGTCTGTAGAGAGGTTCAATCACTACATGGGATCAAATGACTCAGAAATTTCTTAATAAATATTTTTCACCTGCAAAAACATTTAAAATAAAGCAAGAAATCAATAGTTTTGTGCAAACAGATACAGAATCTGTATACCAAGCATGGGAACGATTAAAATCAATGCTAAGAAAATGCCCGCACCATGGTATCCAAGATCCTGACATTTTATATATATTTTATCATGGTCTTAAACCCTCTGCTAGAAATGTTATTGATGCAGCAATAAGAGGATCCATAATGAGCAAAACCACGGCAGAAGCCATGCACTTGCTCAATGAAATTTCAGAAAATGTTGTTCAATGGCCCTCTGACAGAATGATTGTTAAGAAAGCAGTAGGAGTCAATCAAGTTGAAGCTTTGACTTCATTGACACAACAAATTGCAACCTTAACACAAAAAGTTGAGGCCTTTCAGGTAGGTGCTCACACATCATCCCAACTTGAGAATTGTGATGTTTGTCAAGGTAATCATCTGAATCATGAATGTCAAGCATTAACACAAAATGAGGAACAGGTAAATATGATTGTTTATAGAAATAATTACTCATTCGGTAGTCCCATGGCGCAAAAACATCTAGGATTTCAATGGAGTAATCCTAATGGTGCTGAAAATCCTCAAAGATTTTTTAATCAAAAGCAGCAGGTACAGGGACCACCTGGTTTTCAAAATCAAAATAGAGGGCAACAAAGTTTTCAACTATACCAGCAACAGCCTCAAAAAGCTCATCAACAAAGCCTCGAAGACATGATGTACAAATTCATTAAAGCTACTGACGGGAAGGTTGAAAGTCAACATTCAGCTATCAAGAATTTGGAAATTCAGGTAAGCCAATTAGCAACCCTCATGTCTGGACAAATTCAAGGTGCTCTACCAAGCAACACTGAGAAAAACCCAAAAGAACACCTCAAAGCCATCTCTCTACGATCAGGTAAATCTCTTGATGGTCCATATGCAGATAGAGAAGGAAAGCCACAAGAAGTGGAAAAGGTAAATGAAAGTGAGAATAAAATAGAATCTAAGTTCCAAAAGAACAAAAGAATAAAGGAAAAAATGTACAAGAAAATGAATTGATAACAAATCCTCACTTTGTACCTCTCCCTTTTCCCCAAAAGATGAAAAGAGAAAAGCTTGACAAACAGTTTTCAAAGTTTCTAGATATTTTGAAGCAACTTTACATTAACATACCTTTCACAGATGCTTTGATGCAAATGCCTTCATATGCTAAATTTCTCAAAGAAATTTTGTCAAGTAAAAGAAAATTGGAAGAAGTTTCAGTGGTTAAGCTTACTGAAAAATGTAGTGCTATACTTCAAAATAAGCTACCACAAAAACTTGGTGATCCAGGAAGTTTTACAATTCCTTGTACCGTGGGAGGTACTCACTTTGAAAAAGCGTTATGTGATTCAGGTGCCTCAATAAATCTAATGCCCTTTTCAATTTTCAGGAAATTAGAACTTGGTGATATGAAAGATACCGGTGTGTCTCTTCAATTAGCTGATCAAAGTACTAAGAGACCAAAAGGAATTATTGAAAATATCCTTGTGAGAGTTGACAAATTTGTATTCCCAGTAGATTTTATAGTGCTTGAAATGGAAGAAAATACTGAGGTACCATTAATTTTAGGTAGACCATTTCTCGCAACACGAAGAGAAATTATGGATGTTCACCAAGGACAATTAATATTGCGAGTTGATGAGGAAAGAGTAATTTTTGACATGCAGAAAATGATGAAATTTCCTGGAGATGAGTCATCATCAGCTTGTTTTCAAATTGACTTACTAGATGACCTTGTAGATGAATACAAAGATACTCGGTTAATTACTGATTCATTTGAGAGATGTTTGGCTAGGTCAGATACCATAAGTGATGATAACCCCATAATTAGAGAAGAAGCTAAAATACTAGAAAAAGAGTCAGAAAATGAGAAAGTCTCACAAGAAGGAGTTCAATTAAAAATTGAACTCAAAGATCTACCTTCTCATTTAAAATATGCGTTTCTTGAACCTGAATTATTTCCAGTAATCATTTCATCTTCTTTGACTATAGAACAGGAAAGCAAACTGATTGGAGTCCTGAGAAAACACAAAAGAGCCTTAGGGTGGACTATAGCTGACATCAAAGGAATTAGTCCAGCTATTTGTATGCACAAGATTCTTATGGAGAATGGTTATAAGCCAATAGTCCAACTCCAAAGGAGACTAAACCCAACAATGCAGGAAATTCTCAAGAAAGAAGTGGTGAAACTTCTAGCAGCAGGTATCATTTATCCAATATCTGATAGTCCTTGGGTAAGTCCTGTACAAGTAGTACCAAAGAAAGGAGGTATGACAGTAATAAAAAATGAAAATAATGAACTCATACCTACTAGAATAGTCACAGGATGGAGAGTTTGTATTGATTACAGACGACTTAATGATGCCACAAGGAAAGATCGTTTCCTTTGCCCTTTATTGATCAAATGCTTGAAAGAGTTGCAGGCCATAGTTTTTACTGTTTTCTTGATGGATATTCTGGGTATAATCAGATACCAATTGCTCCAGAAGATCAAGAGAAAACCACATTCACATGCCCCCAAGGTACGTATGCTTATCGAAGAATGCCATTTGGACTATGCAATGCTCCTGCTACATTTCAGCGTTGCATGTCGGCAATTTTCTCAGATATGACTGAAAAGTTTCTTGAAATATTTATGGATGATTTCACACTTTTTGGTAAGACATTTGAAGATTGTCTCTATCATTTAACTTTGGTGCTTAAAAGATGTGAAGAGACAAATTTAGTTCTTAATTGGGAAAAATGTCATTTCATGGTAACAGAGGGAATTGTTTTAGGACATAAAATTTCTGCTAAAGGGATAGAAGTTGATAAGGCTAAAATTGATCTTATAGCAGGATTACCCCCTCCTACCACTGTTAAAGGCATTAGAAGTTTCTTAGGGCATGCAGGTTTTTATAGAAGGTTTATAAAAGATTTTTCAAAAATCTCAAAACCTTTGACTAACCTACTGATGAAAGATGTGAAGTTTGAATTTTCAGATAATTGCAGGAAAGGATTTGAGATTCTCAACAATCAATTGACTAATGCTCCAATTGTTGTTTCTCCTGACTGGAGCGAACCCTTTGAAATAATGTGTGATGCAAGTGATTTAGCAGTAGGAGCAATATTGGGACAAAAGAGAGACAAGATTTTCAGGCCTATTTACTACGCCAGTAGAATACTCAATGAAGCTCAAAAGAATTATGCCACAACTGAGAAGGAGCTACTTGCCGTAGTATTTGCGTTTGACAAATTTTGTTCCTATTTGATAGGAAAAAAGGTTACAATTTATACTGATCATGCAACTTTAAAGTACCTCTTAGCAATGAAAGATGTTAGACCCAGATTGCTAAGATGGATACTCCTTTTGCAAGAATTCGATCTTAAAATAAAAGATCGAAAAGGTTCTGAGAATCAGGTAGCTGATCATTTGTCTCGTTTGGAAAATCCTCCTACTGAGATAGAAGATATCAAAGAGGAATTTCTCGATGAACATATATATTCAGTCACAACTGTTATAAATCGACCACCTTGGTTTGCTGATATTGCCAACTACTTGGCTGGAGGATGGATTCCAAAAGATTTTTTCTTATGAACAAAAGAAAAAACTAAAAATAAAAGAAGCAAGACATTATTACTGGGAAGATCCTTACTTGTTTAAATTTTGTGTAGATGACATAATCAGGAGATGTGTACCGGAGACAGAAATGAACAACATCCTAAGTCACTGCCATGATGGGGCCGCAGGAGGACACTATGGAGGAAGAAAGACAACAGCTAAAGTACTTGAAGTTGGATATTTCTGGCCTACTCTATTCAGAGATGCAAGGAATTATGTCGCCACTTGCGATAAATGCCAGAGAATCGGTAACATTTCAAAAAGGGACGAAATGCCTCTTAACTCTATTTTTGTGTGTGAAATCTTTGATGTATGGGGAATTGATTTTATGGGTCCTTTTCCTCCTTCAAACGGCTATGAATATATTCTGGTAGCTGTTGACTATGTTTCAAAATGGGTAGAAGCAATTGCTACTAAAAAAAATGATGCTCATATTATTTGTGTTTTTCTCAAGAAAAATATTTTTTCTAGATTTGGAACTCCAAGAATTATAATAAGTGATCAAGGAACTCATTTCATAAATAGACAATTTGCTAGTGTGTTACTAAAATATGGAGTAACTCATAAAACAGGAACTCCATATCATGCTCAGACAAGCGGGCAAGTAGAAGTTTCCAATAGATAATTAAAAAGAATTTTAGAAAAAACTGTTGGTTCTTGTCGAAAAGATTGGTCTTTAAAATTGGATGATGCTTTATGGGCATACAGAATCGCTTTCAAAACTCCCATAGGCACATCTCCTTATAGACTATTTTTTGGGAAAGCTTGTCATTTACCTGTGGAATTAGAACATAAAGCATATTGGGCTATAAAATTGTTGAATCTAAACTTACCAGATGCAGGTAAAAATCGTCTATTGCAACTTGATGAGTTGGAAGAATTCAGACTTACAGCATACGAAAATGCTAAATTGTACAAGGAAAAGACAAAAAAATGGCATGACAAACTCATCTGCCATAAGGATTTTAAAGTTGGAGATCAAGTTCTGTTGTACAATAGCCGATTGAGATTATTCCCTAGAAAATTTAAGTCACGCTGGACAGGACCATATACAGTAACAGAAATTACCCCATATGGTGCCATTGAAATACAACATATAAATGGGGGAGAAACATTTAAGGTAAATGGTCACCGACTGAAGCCTTATGTCACCAAAATATTTGACAAACAAGTTTCAACAATCTTTATTGCTTAAAAAAAATTAAAATAATAAGTCGAGCTGACGACATTAACTTAGAACTATATCCTTACTTCTTTAACTCTTTCTAAATAATATTAGTTGTAAAAATATAGTAACGTAATTAATTATGTATATATTAGTAAATTGATAATATATTATATATTAGTTTATTATATATATATATATATAATATTATTTATAGTAAACACAAATACATATACTATAAATAAGATATAGTATATATATATATATATATATATATATACTATATCTTATTTATAGTATATGTATTTGTGTTTACTATAAATAATATTTTTATAATAAAAAAAAACAAAATAGTTGATTTGGAAAGGTTACGTCCTTTCTCACCTTCTTTTAGTTTATTTCATGAAATTTACTAATGAACTTATATGTAGATTTTGTGTAGTACATTTCCCTTAAATAAATCTTTAAAACATAAAAATTGAGAAAAAGGAGATGATAAATCTGGACAGCAAATCTAGGAGCCAAAGTAATTGGATCTCTTATCAAATTTATCACCGACTTTCCTCCCCACAGTCATTTTAAAGCACTTCACAATCTCATACCACCTCTGTAAATAAACTTTCCACCTACCTCACCTCTTTCCCTTTATCTTTTTCACCATACCCTACACCTCTCCATCCTTGTTCCATCTTATAGCCACCAATCTACCACCACAAAATCACAATATCCTCACTATTAATTCCAACATTCACTAAGCATAAAAAGAAAAATGACATATGTGAAAAGAATTTTTTCATATTTGGGGTTACAAAGTGAAAATCTTGACCATTCAGTGAGAAAATTTGCAGAGACCAAAAAGTATTTTGCAAAAGAATGTGAGATGGTCTTTGTGCCAACAGATGGGTCTTATGCAACCAAGATTCTAGAGAATGTTCAGTCTCTAGGTTGGGAAGAGTTTGTGAAGCATCCGGGTGATTATGTTGCTGAAATCGTTCTTGAATTCTACGCCAATATCAATAAATCCAAGAGAACTTCGAAAATTGGAGGGACAAACAAGTTCTGGAAGTCCAGAAATAGAAATTGATGTGCAACCTGTACAAAGGGAAACTAGTATTTTCTCTGTGGCTGCCTCGTCAGATGCTCTTGCTTGTCTGCACCAAATATTACAAACACAAGCTGATATGGCAAGAAATTGGGATATGTTTAAAAAAGAGCAAATTAGGGATGGAGTATTAGGTGCTAAAATGACACATCTCATGACAGAGTTGGCACAAACAAGAACTAGTCAGAATATTTTTAGCCAAACTCTAGAGAATCAACTCGCCAATACGTCACCTACCATCCAGATGATGGGAAACTTAATGTGGAGTGTTGTTAATGCAGTAAGATGCTCTAACATACCAAATTTTTAGCCTTACTCTATTGCAGATCCAGGTTTTAACAACTTCCATGGTGAACATACCGGTTACTATCAATCTCAAAAATTCTCTATGACAATGACGGCGCCATCTCCTACAATATTTTTGGAGAGAGGAGAAGCAACAACTCTAGTTCCGATGCCATATAAAAATCATATTTTTTCAGATGTCCCGCCTTTTCATGGTTTAGATAATATTGGCAGTCCTTCTAATCTCTTTAACGAAGGACCTTCTGTTCCTCCTCGTCGTCCTGAACTTGGTAACCTTGATGCTGAGCTTGTCTTCTTCCATTAAAAAGACACCAAAACGAGCAACACTGACACTTGAATTGTTCATTCGGGAGAATGAACGATTCAAGAACAGGGGATGGTAAAAATTTCTTTGACTGGTTGTTTACTTGTGAGTTATGGCTCTCTGACTAGTTTTGTACTTTTGGATTTATGGTATTTTTGAAATATGGAATGGTAGTCCTTATGTTTTTGGTAGTAATTGAAGGAGAAAAAGGGACTTTGGCATGCTTCAGGTGAGGTACTTTTTTTTTTTTTTTGTTGTCGTTGTAAATAGCCCGCTAAAAGCAGCTTGTAAATAGCCTAAAAGTACTGCTGCTATCTTTAAGGTTGGTACCTACCTATTGTTTTCAATGTAATGTCAAACTCTCATGAAAAGTATGATGCATATTAAAGTATTTTGGCACTCTATTTGATTAGCTGTAATACTATATTTGCACATGTTTGCTGCTATTTATTTTTTAACAAATTTTTCAAAAAAATTTTCAAAGCTTTCTTTGGGTTTTAGTGTATATACTCCTGTTTGTTCTTCTAATATCATTATGGGAAGGCATTATATGTCTTCCTACTTTACTCCTGTAACAAAGTATTGTTTGTTCTATTCCTATTTTAGTTCCTATATGAACCCATGTTAAAATATTTTGGTATTCTGCTTTGTTGATTTTAGTATATAATGTCATTAAATGTGTTCTGTTCTTGGGCACTTTGTTCTATTCTCTAGTTAACAACCTTGGTGCCATACAACAGAAAAGTTCCTTACTTGAAAAAATATGGCACCTTACTAAATAGCTTACACATGAATAACTATCATTAAATTTCGGACAGAATTTCGAGCATTTCAAATTCTTCGAAATTATTTTTGTTAACTTCTAACTTTATACCTCTATATTTGCAAATATAAATACTCTATTGTGATGAATCTTGATCTTTGAAAATATTAAGGCATATGAGAATCAAGACGATCAATAACTAGAACTTGCCTCTATTGTTGGTCAAGGCGAAATCCTAGAAAAATGCTGACTTGGAAAATGAATTAGGCTATCTTTGGATCGATTGAGCCTTCTGTTATAACTCACCAAATGAAAAATATCCTTAGTGACCAAACTTTGAGCTTTAATATAAACCTTTTTTTTTCCGTTCAAACCTCAATAACCCAAAGCCAAAAGAAAAAAAAATGCTTCATACAAACTCCATTTTGTATGGAATTTTTTCTTTATTACTATACCGTTTTGTTATTTTTCCCGGACTTGATAAAGATTATTGTAGGATGATAATCTATGAATAATGTATGAAGGATAATAATTTGCGTATTTATGAAGTTCCAAAAGAAGAAAAGAAAAAAAAAAAAAAAAAAAAAAGGAAAAGAATATGTGTGTACATCCTTTTTAGTAGCAATAAAAATAGGGTTGTAACAAGTTAAGCCCTCGCAATAATCCCTTACTCTTGTATAAATTTATCCAGTCTATAGAATCAAGTCAGGAAAAAGTTAAAGTCACTTTAAAAATATTCCCTTAGCCTAACATTACAAATCAATAAAAGTCCTAAAAAATTCTAAAGTCAGCATTGATCTACATTAGTGGAGATTGACAAGAAAGGCAAGCCTATGATTTATTGAAAATAAATAATTTTAATATTCTTAGTTTCGTAAAAGTGAAAAAGTTCTGACAATGATGTTTGCATGGTAAAAATGGAGGTATAAACACAGCAAGTTCCTAAATGTTCAAAAGAATTTGAAATATCAGGCGATGTCCTTAATTTTTTTGAAACGTTTGTGTTAAAAAAGAAAAAAAAAAGTTACCTCGATTTTCTAAATTCTTTCCTCGAGGATGAGTAAAAGTTTAAGTGTGGGAGAATTTGATAAGTGTATTTTACCTGATCTTAACCACATAATTTTTCTCAGTAAAAGTATAATATTATCATGTTTCTTCCATATTTTTAACTAAATTTTGCAGGAATAATTTTAGAAGAATTGACGTACAAAGCAAGAAAAACTTCAAGAAAAATACTACAAAGAAGTAATGAGCAAGTTATGATGAAAAAATAATAATTTGGCAAAGGAAAATGAACTCATAAATGACGTTAGACTTTGATGATGCACCAAATCCACACTTACCATGAAGACATCTCAACTTGCCGGGACAAATTTAGAGTCACATGTCAAATTTAGCTTTACATGACAAAATCTCAACTTGCAAATGAGTAATCAGATTTGCCATGACAAATCCAACTTACCAGCACCAAATCGAGAAGCTCATCTTAATTTTCTCTCTTATATAAGGAGGTATTTACCAATCAGAAAGGGGGAGGGAGAGAAAGCTAAAAGTGAGAAGTTTGAATCCAAAATTTTAAGCTTCTCTGTTTTATCTTTCACTAGTATCGAGTTATCTTTTCTTTTAAATCACAATAGTGGTTTAATTATTGTTTATAAATAAATTTAAGTGTAGGAAATTACTCTAGTTCCTGCTTTTAATTAAATAGGGGGAATTATTCTTCTCGAATATTTCTCTCTATTTTCTTATTTAATGGACAAGAATATTTTCATTGTTAGTACTAATTCCAGTATGGAGTAACTTTTCTTGTGTTGGGAGAAAGATGGATCTTAATATTTCTATATAATAGTAGATATTATTCCTCACATTCACATGCTTGAGCTAAAATTTATTTAACTTTTATCTGCTTTTACAGTTAGACGTTGTTTAATTTATTAACATCTATCTATCTTGTACTACATATTAATTATTTATTATTTCTGTAATCGAGAGAGGCGGAAGAAGTAAATAGTTAAGTGTAGTATTGATATATGTTAATATTTATTCAGTAACATCTCTCTCTTTTATGTTATAATTAATTTTACATTTATTTGTAATCGAGAGAGGCGAATAGTGTAATAATCAGTTAGAACAAGTAGGGTAACCGAAAGGGACTTACTAATAAGAGCATGTTTTAGTTCAATCATATATTCCTGATTCATTAATATTACTATTTGAAGATTAATTTGTATAACCGAGAGGAGTGCAATTAATTATTCAACTTGTGTAATAATATATATTTGTAATCGTGAGAGGCATTTATACATTTTTGAGAAATAGAAATTGAGGAACAATAATTCCACTATATAATAGAAATATTAAATGAAGTCAAGATCCCAACAACTTTTTATTATATTTGTGAAAAACAAAATATTTTCCATTTGCTCTATTCATGCATTTTTAGTTAGTTAATTTACAACTCAACTCTTTCCGATCTTCTCAAATAGTAATTAAAACAAGAAACGTCTGTAGAATAGATAAACCAATCTCTGTGGGTTCGACATCTTTCTATACTATTATTTGATAGAGTACGAGTTAAAATTTTATATACGCCATACGCTCGTCACATGCCTTCGAGAAGATAAGAGAAAAAGAAGTCATCAACTTCATATGGGAACACATCATATGCCGATTCGGGATCCCCTCCGAGATTACATGTGATAATGGGAAATAGTTCATCGGCAATAAGATGACGCAATTCCTCGAGGATCACAAAATCAAAAGGATTCTATCAACGTCTTACCACCTAAGTGCGAATGGTCAGGCCGAGTCCACAAACAAAGATATCATTCAAAACCTAAAGAAGAGGTTAGAGAACTCAAAGGGAAGGTGGAGAGAAGTGTTTCCCGAAGTACTATGGGCATATCAAACAACTTCGAAGTCAAGCACAGGGGAGAACCCCGCTCTCTTTGGTATATGGGTCCGAGGAAATGATACCAGTCGGGGAACCAAGTTCCAGATTTCAGCACGCCACCGAGGACTCAAACAACGAGGCCATGAACACCTCCCTCGAGCTACTAGATGAAAAGCGTGAGGCAGCATTAGTTCGAATGGACGCTCAAAAGCAAAGGATCGAAAGGTACTACAACCGAAGAGCAAATCTCTGATACTTCGGAGTTGAGGACTTAGTTCTAAGGGAAGTCACCCTCAACACTCGAAATGCAAATGAAGGGAAGTTAGCCCCTAGTTGGGAAGGACCGTACCGCGTCCTCGGAGTAGTAGGCAAAGAGTTCTACAAACGTTGCACCATGGAAGGCGAACAACTACCAAGAAATTGGAACATATCGATGCTCAAACGCTATTATTGCTAAGGTATAACCTTCTCCCTTTTTATTTATGTTTCATACTAACCGTTTTGCAGATGTTCGATTGGAAGGGATCGAAGCACCCTTCGACTCGAAGACCTTGGGTTTTAAAGCATGAGTTTCACTCTTTTTCCCTTAGATCGGGTTTTATCCCAAATGGGTTTTACCGGCAAGGTTTTTAACGAGGCAACACCTATATGCTACCTGATGAAAACTCAACAAGTATTCAAGGATTCTTTTCAATCAATCTCGAATACTGGGGGGCATCACCCTCGGAGGTTACTTTTTCAAAGAAATCAAGTTATGCCAAAGAGGGCCTCGATAGGAGAATGTTGTATCGGGCCAAATGGTCAAATGAACTGTGTCCGTGTAGAATAGTCGAGCCCCCGATGGAAAAAACATGTATGCATGTATCAAGTAACCAAAGAAGCATCTTTACATATCAAAACACTTTGTTCCTCAAAGAAGTTTACTATCTTCACATGAAACGGCCCAAGGGCCAAATACTCTCGAACACTCGACGACTGTCATCGACAGTCAGCTCATCAAGTCATCAAAGGCTCAAACTCGTAAGACCTCAATGAGGAAACATCGAATTTGTAAGATCTCAATGAGGCAACATCAAACTTATAAGACCTCAACGAGGCATACTCAAACTTATAAGACCTTAAAAAGGCATAACCCCAATATTAAGGCCAAATCTATATATTCGAACTTGTAAGACCCCTAAAAAGGCATACCCTCAATATAGAGGCCGAGGTCATCTCACCCGGGGACTAAAGGCTACAGCCAAATATAAAGACTACGGTCATACGAAAAGGCTACGACCAAAATAATGCGGCTCGAAGACGTCCAACTTCCGCCATAAAATTAAAGGCCTTCAAATACTTTGATAAAACTGGTTAATCAGGTTACCCTCGGCATAAGAAAAGAAGCTTCAATAATATCAGCCCCGAACAATGTAAAGGCTTCGAAAAAATCCGCCTTCGAGAGAACCCCACGAGGTACTCAATTATCGTCACACATCGACTTGTAATCGAGGTTCCTATCAGTCGAACCATCGAAAAGTCGGACGAATACAAAAACATGCCAAGGCATAATAAATTTTTTAAAAGTCTTTAGCCATAATGGCGGACAATTATAGCCATATTAGAGGTCGAATTGACCCAATCTAAAAAATGCCTAAGGGCCAACATATAAGAGCCTAAGGGCCAGTTTAAAGAGCCTAAGGGACAAATTGAAAAGAGCCTAAGGGTCGATGTTTTAAAAACCTAAGGGTCAATACCCAAAGAACTTAAAGGCCAAAGCACACGGTGCTCGAGACCTCACCTAAGTTCGGACTTGAAAGTCCCAAGCTAAATCTCTGCTCGAAGATCTGACCCTAAAATGGTCACCTATTGTCAATCGTCCTCGAAATACAAAAACTAAGTGTTTTATACTCTAAAGTCCAGTACATTGGACTGACTACCGAAAAACATTAAATTTCGTCTCCAAAGAAAAGGCAAGACATGAATTGACAAAAGAATGAAGACAAAGAAAAATATCCTTTCATATAATAAAAGTTCACAAAACGTTTTTACAAAGCTCATACTTGGATCCCTTACACGAAAAAGAAAGAAAATAAAAAAGACTAATCTACCGCCGGGGTCATTTGATCGGATGAAGTTCCCTCAGGAGTTGTGCCCTCGACATCTTAGCCCTCGACCCCCAAGTCATCAACGACCTCTTCCCCCTCGGGGACTTCGTCTTCATCTTCATCATCTTCCAAGCCACAAGCCGAATCATCATTAGAAATAAGCAAAGTTGCCGACTCTTCTTCTAGGGCCTTCACTCTTTCGATCTCAGCAGAAAGATCGAAGCCCTCTGTATGTGCTTCCTCGAGAGCCTGCCTCCGGGATCCCAATCGAGCATGGTCAAGGGCTCGAGTTAGCTTGAGATCGGCCTCAACGAATTCCTTCTTAGCCCGAGCATTGGCAGCATCAGCGTCATTCCAATACATAGTTATGAGCTCATCAATCTCGGACTTAGTCTTGGATAACTCAGTAGCTGATTCCACATGGAAATCCTTATATCTATGGCATTCTTCCTTTGTACCTTAAAGTTGATGCTCAGCCGAGGTTATCTTCTCCCGAAGAGTATCTTTCTCGGAGGCTACCTCATCCATGCGCTGCCTGAGCCCAAGAATCTCGGTATCTTTGACCTTAAGCTTTTCTCGGAGTTGTCCCGCTAGGTCATCTTTCTGCTTGAGCTGCAAGAATCAAGTTAAGGCATTAATGCTAAAATTGAATGAATATAAAAGTAAGTCCACGAATGCTGTATTACCTGCTCATTGAGATCGGCCCGTTCTCGAGACAACTTCTCCAAACGTGCTCGAAGGTCATGCAGTTTCTCCTCCTTTTTGGCGATAATAGCTTTGAGATCATCTGAATCCGACAAGAGCCTCATATACTCTTCTTCGAAGTGGGCCAGCTCGTCCTGTAACTTAGAAAAGCCTGGTTGTAGAGCATTAAGGTCTAAAAACACAAAAGGGAAAAAGTCAAAAAAGCGGGAATCAAGGTTCAAAATAAAGTTGGTAAGTCAAGATGTTACTTGTTTTCGAAGCTTCTCGGCTTCTTCGAAAATAAACAAGGCGTTAAGGTTGGGGATTTCTACGACCCCGGCAAAGTATCCCTCGAACATATCATTCTCTCCATGGGATGCCCCCACGTCGGGAGTCTCCATATTTTGGGTTATCCCGTATTTGCTTCGGAGAGAATGTCGGGCCTGGTGGAGAATCATCTACATTAATGACCCCAAAAGGATCAATCGGGGCCTTCTCTCGTCTTCGGGGAGCCTCAGAGCTGGGTTCCTCAAGTTCATATACCGAGTGCCCTTCGACACGGGATGCATCTTGGCCGTTAGTCGGCTCGGGGACTTCGTTTGACCCACCCTTGAGAATCTCTTCAACTCGAGGTGGGGCCACATCGGCAACTTCTGGTTCAGCAGCCTTCCGCTCAACAGCCGGCAGCTCAACAGGCTTCGAAGCAATCATGATTCCTCTTCCCCTAATTAATAGTGGGCAGTCATTATTATCTTCGTCCTCAGCACGAAGACTCTCAGCCACTTCCGGAGTTAAGGCCGCTGAATCGTCCTTAAGCTTTTGAACTTTAGCCTTTTTCGGCTTCGGGGACTCAACTGGTGATTTCTTATTCCTCTTTTTCTCCTTAGCAGGCTTCAGGGTATCTGCTTCCGCAGGGGGGGGGGGTTTCCCTCATCAAAACAGCCTCTCCGAGACCTGCATAAGCACAAAAGATAAATACAAAGGGTGAGAGTACTATCGAGAGATATTTTCCCTTAAAACTTCAAGTATGACAGGAATAAAAACTCACCATGGTTTTTGGCCTTCCATCGGGTTTTGGCCAAATCGCGCCACACGCGCTTAACATATGGGCAAGTCGAATCTAGTTGTCGTACCCAGCCTGGGAGATCCTTGACTGCACCAGGGTACCATTCGACATCAGCATTATCGGAGGGAGATTAGTTAAAATGGAAGAAAAAATATCTGATTACCGAGGCATGCTTACTTACGATTCATATTCCATTCCTCAGCGAATGGCATATTCTCGGCAGGGATCAGGTCCGAGGTCCTGACTCAGACAAAGCGGCTCATACACCCTCTGTCCTTGTCCTTGTCGATGATGGCAAAAAAGACTTTTGAAGCTCGACGTTGCAGCTTAATTAGGCCACCTCGATAAAGTCGGGGGCTATACAGTCTAATCAGATGATCGAGGGTTAAAGGCATCCCCTCGAACATGTTCGAAAAGTACCTAATCAGGTAAACGATGCACCAGAATGATGGGTAGATTTAGCCAAGTGTCACCCGATATTGTCTGCAGAAATCGAGGATCACCGGGTCTATCGATGGCGAAGATGGTTCTACCGGGCCTAGGGTAAAATGATATGTGTACACACTAAGGAAACCAGTTTTATATGTGGTTATGCCCTCTTCACGTGAAGTAATATCTACTTGTAATGTCTCCCCCCAACGACAATCAACCTTTCAGTTTCAGTTATCAGGCTGATGTATCGAGACATGGGTTCGTATCACGCCGGTACTGAAGAAGATTTTCCTATTTTGAAGTCGGAAGATGTCTCACAAGGGAGGGGGATACACTCATCAACTCGAGGAGGTACTACTACTTTGCTGTTAGATGAGCGTGACGATGAAGGAGCTTTCTCCTTTTGGGGAACTGTCTTAAAAGTCTTTGCCATTTTTTGCTATAAAATCTCAGAAGAAAGGGAAGAATTTGGTTGAGAGATGAACACAGAAGAGAGGCAAGCACATAAAAAGGTTGATCAAGGTCTGAAGATGATGTGAAAGTAAAAGTTTAAGGAGTGAAGGATTGGAGTATTTATAGGGGTCAGTATACGTGTTGGAGAAAACAAAAGGACAGCCAATCGTCGTTATCGATTTATGTCTTTTCGAGAGCCGTGAAAGCGTGGTCATTGCACGTCCTTTCTGTCATATCAATCACTGACCTCACGTGAGTGACGTCATAATGGGGATATCGAAAAGTTAAAGAATTCAAATCATTTCTTATCATTTCATACTAAGAAACGCGGGGACTATCTATATACGGTCGATACCGGGGACCCCGATATCGGGACATCTATGGCATTCCAAGACCGATCTCGAGAGGCTCAAAGTATAGTTTGAAGTCCGACCCCGAAGTGCATACCGCTAGAGAGTACATCGAAGGCCCATCACGGCCTACCTCGAAGCAGTATAAAATCTATGATCGTCATGGAAAGGCGAGAAACTCCGAAGGACACGTGGTCAGAGTTGATAAGGTCTGCAAGAGATAGTACAAGTCCGTACAAGGCCATTATAAAGCTGTACCAATAGCCTTTCTTCGTCATAATTAGATATGTACTATGTTGGGATTTACCCCTCCTATATAAAGGGGACCCCAATCATTCTTGTAATACACAACATTGACTGCAATAGAACATTCTCTACTTTTTTGGTGCTCAACACCAACTTTATTGTTCTTTATTTTAGTGTTCTTCATTTATTGTTCTTCATTTAATGTTATAATCTAACCTCGAGGTCCCCAACCCAATGAGCTCGAGGCCCTAGCCTTGTGACAACCTTGGTTTGCTTATCTCATCTTCCTTACTTACAATTACTAGTTCTTGATTATTAGCTAGTATTAAAATAAATCACATATTTTTAGAACCACAAATCAAATATAATTGTTATAACCATTTTCAAGGCATAAAACATGAAATATAACAACAACAATGGAATAATAAACAATAAATAGTGATTCTTAAACATATTATCAATTTTAAATCTCCAACTATCACATGCCGAAATTTTTAACACATAAGAGCCACCAAGTAATTATCAATTATCAGGTCAAGAAAAAAATATCAAGTATAATCAGACTCCTAGCAATATCACACACGATTTACGCTTAGGTCGTACCGCCCGATTCAGAATAGTGTGTACACTGCCGAGGGTCGACCGATGCGAACCATAGATGCATCTAATATACTGTCGAGGCATTCAACCCGATCCACAGAAATAGAGAAACTCTACAAACTCCGATCAACAACTACTACATAGGAATAGTACTCAAAGAAGGCATAATTTCCGCTAACAATCAAGTATTCCGCCAAAACTCAAAGTAATGAAGCTCGGTCTCATAAAATCCTTTATCCAATTTCAATAATAAATTCAAGTAATTAAACTAACAAGTTGGGTGCAAATAATATAAGTAATGCATGATGAAGTCCCTAGTCTACCCGGACATAAGAATTATTTAGCTACGTACGGACTCTCGTCACATCATGCGTACGTAGCGCCCACAATTATTAGCAAATAACTATTTAAAACACCCAATGGATAATTCTCTCTTACAATGTTAGGCAAGAGACTTGCCTCATTTCCAAGTCCTCTTCCCGGTTCATAAATTACACTAATATCCTCAAATCGATACCGAGCAATCCAAAACTTACCAAAGATTGTACAAGCTAATCAATATATGCTCAAAAGTTCGTAATTTAACTATTAGAGTAATTACCCAACCCAATTTGGAAGGTTCATTAATTCACCCCCGGGCCCTCGTGCCTGGATTCCAAAGTTATTTTTGTAAATAAATGCTACCATAACCTCACGAACACACATATATAATTTTACTCCGTTCCATAATCATTTTGGTGGTCAAATTTTTTTATATATATCAAAATCTAGGTTTTCAACCAAATCCTATAATTTCCATAATTTTACATGTTAAAATCTACCCATAATCCATGTAATAAGCTCACTTTAAGTAGAAATCACTTACCTTAAAATGATAGGTGAAAAATTCCTCTCCAAGAGCTCCAAAATTGGCCAACCCAAAGTGAAATGGAAGAAATAAGCCTAAGTTCCGATTTAAATCTTGCTACTGCCCAGGTCTCCCTTCTTCGCGATCGCGAAAAGGGCCTCGCCATCGCGAATGACTAATTGCCAAGGCTTTAAAAAAGTCCTTCGCGAACGCGATAAGGTCCGATTTCTAAGTCTAGCTCAAGCTACGTGAACGCGAAGGGCAAAGGTCCTCTGATCCCCAGACCCTCTCCCCTTCTACGCGAATGCCAACCTTCCCACGCGAACGTGAAGGCCACTGGTCCTAAACCATCGCGAACACAACCTTTTGATCGCGAACACATAAAACAAAATGCCCAACCCCTAATTCCTTCTCCGCGAACGCGATACAACCTCAACGTTCGCGAAGAATGAAACCAGAACCAACATATTAGCAATTTCAAACTTAGCTCCGGGTGGTCCGAAATTCCGGACCCCTCGAACTACACCAACAAGTCCATAAATATAATACGGACCTTCTCGAATCCTTAGAACACATAAAACAACATCGAAACTAAGAATCGCACCCCAAAACCAAATTAATCAACTTATGAACTTCAAACTTCTTCTACTAACTCCGAACAAACTTAGACAACTCGGAATAGTGCTAAATTTTTTGTACAAGTCATAAATTACCATACGGACCTATTCTCATGCTTGGAATCCCTAATAGACCTCGATAACATAGAATTCTACTTTAAAACAAATTTAAAGAACTTGAAACCTTCAATGCGCCAACTTTCAACATTAAGCGTCGAAACGCTCTCGGATCACCTGAAACTCGATCCGAACACACGCCTAAGTCCAAAATCATCATAGAAACCTATTGGAACCATCAAATCCCAATTCGAAGGCCGTTTACCCAAAATGTTGACTCAAGTCAAACTTGGTCATCTTAGGCCACTATTAAGGAACTAAGTGTTCCAATTTTATCTCGAACCCTTCCAAACCCAAACGAACCATCCCCGTAAGTCATAAAATAGTAGAAGCACATACGGGGAGTCTCCATTAGGGGAACGGGGATCTAAAAATTAAAATGACCCATCGAGTCGTCACAAATGGACACTTTAATTGAAAACACCAAGAACACTAAAAACCCAACCTCACCACCCAAAGAACTTTCACCCACACCTTCAACCACCTAAACCCCCAAGAAAGGGAGTGTCAAGATGATTGCACGAAAAACTGTGGTTTTTAGTGAACAAGCCAAGAAATCGAATGAGAAGATAAAGGCCAGTCAAGCAGAGGAACCCCAAAAATCATATGATTCCTTCGAGGCTGCAACTGAGGGGGAAGAACCAATTTCATCTGAAACTGAATAGGTTACCTCTGGGTTACAATTTCTAATATTGCTGAAAATCTTGAGAAAATGTTTGTTTTGGTTGGTACTATTGTTGGTGTAGAATCTGAGTTTGGGAAAATTCGTGGTAAAAATAAAAAGGGAAAAGAAAAAGTGAGTGAGGGTGTTGAAGTATATGTGAGGGGAAAAGGAGAAGGAAGAGTGGTTGAATCTTCTTAACCCACTCTTGTTGGTTTGACAGAAGAAACAGGGGCTATGATGTTATGGGGTGAGAAAGTTATTGCTGGAGAAGAGAATTTAACAGAAGAAGGATGAAGTGGGTCTGGGGATGCTAATGTAGCGGAGGGGTTGGTTAGGCTGAGGAAAAGTTTTCAAAAACCTATTCCATCTAGGAAAAAACCCCTACATGACCTACTGAAGAGAGTGTCTGATATTTACCCTCCCAAGAAGAAAAAGATTGCTGGAGTTAAGATTCTTGGAAAAGCAATGGGTGGAAATAAGAGAAAGACTGCCTCTTCTATCCCTGTAGAGACTCCTCCCACAAGAGGAAGAATTACAAAGAGTCATAGGAAAGGAGTGAAGGTGAGCTTTGATGATAAAGAGCTAGGGGAGATTCTAGGTGTAACTGTTAAAGTTTACAATGACTACAAAAAGTTGAAGTGGCCTAGTCTAGAGACTACCTACCTCACTGGCCATCACCAAAAAAGTTGTTGATAGGGACTACAGCAACAACATGGCTATTTATAGGAGTGAAATGAAACTTATCCACAAAGTGGTCTTTGGATTTGTCAAGAAAGTGGTTCTGCCTAGGCAGGAGAGAATGCACATTGCTACCTTCATGGACCTGGTCCTTATGGAGAACTTGGATAGTGGGAAGCATATAAATCGGTCGGGGTTCACAATGCAACTCCTTAATAGGGTGGTGTGTGGCACTAAAACTCATTCCATCCCCTATGGATTTATACTCACTGTCGTGCTTGCTCACTTTAAGGTTGCCCTTAAGAAATGAGATCCTTGCATGAGTAAACATTACTTTGGAGCCAACACTTTGAATGACTGTTACTATGAAGTCCTTATTGCTCCCAAAGAACCTGGTTCATCCAAGAGGGTGCCCAAGAACAACAAAGTGAGAGCATTGGAGAAGGAGAGTGAGGCTAAGGATGCTGAGTTTGAACGATTGAAGACTAGGTTGGCTGAAGTAGAGGCTGAGAGAGACTCTCAAATCTGAGCTTGCAAAGGAGAAAGAGAAGAATGAAGGCATTCTTCAAGACATGTTGAAACTGCTTCAGACCAGAAACCAAGAACTTGGTCCTTCCCAATCCTAAACCCTTCCTAGGCCTAGTTTGTGATCAGTGACCCGAGTGGGATATTTTATTTTGCTTTTTGCTCATGATTCAGTACTTTTATTTTATTATGCTTTGTGGAAGAATCTTATCAATGAAACTCACTGTTTCTACTCTAATTGTTTGTTGATATTTCTTATATGGCTAATATTCTTAGATTGATAAGAGAAAGTTGAATTCATGATTGCATTTGAAGTAACATCAAAGGCCATGAGTAAGATCTACTAAAATTTGATTACTTAACTTCATTATTTACTTTTCGATGATGCCAAAATGGGGAAGATATGTTGTGCTTTTTCTTTGGACTATGATGTTTATAACTTAATGAACCTGGTCCTTGATGATTTGTGAATTTAAATGGTAAGTGTTCTGACATTGTATTTGATATTGAGCTGAGTTGAAATAGGTTCCATACTTCTGAAAAGCATAGAGTTTGTCATCATAAAAAAGGGGGAATTTGTCGGCCTAAGTAATTTTAGTTTTGATGATTATCAAAGGAACACATGCATGAACCAGGTTCATGGACAGTGGACACAGTGCATGGTTAGATTCAAGCAAAAGGCATGCACATGCAAGGGGTAAGTATAAACGGTTATATCTGATATTCCTTGAATAAAAATATTGCATAATTGATAAGGAGCAGAACTCCTTACTTGAAGAGAACTCTATCCTAAATAAGGAAAGAGTTAGTGATTGTAGTTGACTAGAATTCTTCCATCAAATAAGAGCAAAGTATTATTCCTCTAGTTAATCTTATTCTACTAGCTCTATAAATATCAATTTGTTCTCTTTTACAGATGATAGACACATGCTGAAGTTAAGCAAAAAATTGAGAGCAAAATAGCAAGGCATTTTGCAAGCAATTCATGTGTGTTTCAAGAAGTGCGAACCTGAAGCTACATGAACTAGATAGAATAACCAGTTTCATGTGTCTGTTTTTTTTCTAGTTCAATTATAGTAGAGCTTTTGAGTTGTACCTTTCAGCTTTCTTAGAAGCAAATTGAATTAAGTACCTGAGTTGTATCGTTCAAGCTAGAGTTAACTTGAAGCTTTCGCAACAGCCTCTGGCTGGTGCTACAAGGGTTAGAGGTAATCCTTAGGTTTATAAGAGTTTGTAAACATTGTTGTTTTGGCTCAGAGTTGTAGTGAAGTTCTGGGAAAAATCCTACTAGGAAGTATGTCGTGTTTTTTTCAACTTTTGAGCCGGGTGTTTTTCATGTAAAATTACTTGTGTTCTTTACTTTTTGCTTTATTTATTGTGAAACATTAGACTAAGAAACTCATAAAAGAACCAGGTCCTTCTACAAACTAGTGCACACGAAAATGGAAAACCACACAAATTATCCCCTATTATGTGATATTGAAGTATAAAACATCACTATATATATTATCATGTGTCATGAAAATTTATCACTTCAAAGAAGAACCTTTTAGAATTAAATCTATTACATATTACAGCAATTGATTTAAGAAAGTTGGATCATCTATTAAGCAATAAGAACCGATCGACACAATGGACACATATAATCTTACGCGAAATTACGTGAATATAGAATTGAAGATTTCTGATCAAGAAGGCCACGTGCACTCTAACATGCCAAATTGGTCTAAGACGTTGCCTTCGATGATGGGACACATATGACTTTCTAGAGTCATTTCGAAGTTTAGCAAAGTCAATATGATCTTTGATGCATGGCAAAAGCCCACGATTTTTCCAACTCCATTTTCGTCCCATGACAACAAGATTAGAATGTTCGGCAACAAGAGAAAGCTCATGGCTAAAATTTTCATTATATATAAGTTGTTGCCAATTATCAAAATTAGCCGACGATAATATAGTTGTTGGCACAAAGTTGTTGCTAATTATGTACTTTC
The DNA here is from genome assembly GCA_005239495.1 of Nicotiana undulata. NCBI lineage: Eukaryota > Viridiplantae > Streptophyta > Magnoliopsida > Solanales > Solanaceae > Nicotiana > Nicotiana undulata. The sequence goes on from ML246682.1 coordinate 45,896, forward strand.
TTGTAAAGTGTTGCACGTGAAACACAAAAGAAGGAGCGTACAAACGAAGTGAAAAGGAGGGTTGTTCCAAGAATTGAAATTAGCTTCTATTTAATCCAGCTAAATTAATTTTTCGGTAAAAAAGAAGGATATATTAATATTTAATTAAACATTATTACGAAATATAGAAGGTGCTCCTAAACCACTAGAGGTTCCAAGTCGAGCCAAATAATTTGAGTAATGTCTCTAACAAAAACCTTCCCATCTTTGATCCGAATTATTAACTATGATTTCTGCAATTTATGATTTTATTAGTCAAATGGTCACTCAATTATACGAAATTACTTATTAAAATCATCTTTTTTTCGTTTGTAACAAAAAAGTCACTTAAGCATGCTAAGCACTCAAAATATTACTCAACTAGATTTTTCAGACTTTTGATCGCCAAATACATATTTTTCCATCTAAATTATCAACTTTTGTCTTCTTTTATTTTACTTTTTAGTATGATAATTTTCTCCACTTTTTTAATTTATATTACTATGAACTTACCTATAGAACAAATAAATATTATTTATAAAGTAAAAATAAAAAAATTAAACATATATATAATATTAAAAATAATAAAATATTGAGCATAGTAAAAAATTTAATTAGAACAGTTTATCGTTGTCTTATTGGAAATATTATCTTGGCGTCATTGCCAAGGCTTCACCTGAACCTTGTTCCTTTTGGAGTCGCTTGGTTTAAAAGAGAAATTACGCAAGGGTTAGTAATACAGAAATTGTAATTTAAGATTGTAATACAAGAATCAGTAATATAAGAATCATAATATGGTAATTATATTACAAAGAGTGTAATATGAGAATTATTTACTATTAGATGTGTTTACCTTGAAATACGAGTAACAATTAAATTTGTAATGTGATTATAAGGATACGTGATCTGATTCAATACCAATTGATAAATGGATTAATAAATAAATGAATTAAACGGTTAAGATAAATCAAACTAGTGTCGTTGCAAGTTATCGACCTCGATCGGAACAAGCTCGAGATCAAGCGTTAAGAACACTAAGAACAATAGCAAATTGTAAGCAAGTAAAAGAACAACATATTGTTATCTCTCAGTAAGTGTATATGTGATGGTTACAAATGAACAGGGTTCCTCTTTATATAGTAGAGAAATCATCAATAAGGTATAATTTTAATTCCAGAAATAAAATCCATGATTAGTATCAATAACCGTTAGCGGTACTGTCAATCCCGAGATTCCCGCCGAGATCTATGGTCGATCGCTGACATCTCACTATTCCGTTGCTCGATGTCGGTCATACCCGATCTCGATCCTTCGATCTTCATGACTTAGAGCTCGAACTCATTTCAATATGAGCCTAATCTCGAGGCAGTCCTTCGAGACCACAAAATCAGACATGCTCGATTTTAGCCGTATACAGATAGTCCCCGCGTTTCTTAGAATGAAATGATAAGAAACGACTTGAGCCTCGAATCCTGTGCATCTCGATCGTGACGTCGTCCTCATGACGTAAGTGATGAATGTGACCGAATCATCAATGCATGTCAATCGTCGGTTGGCCACTAGTGCCACCGAGCCGTCGCCACAAGCCTATAAATACCACCTCCTTTGTTGATTAAGACTTTACTTTGCTTTGATAAAAAACTCTCAACTTTCTAATCTTTCTTATCTCCTTTTTATCACGCTAGTTACGCTACCGTTTTCCTTACCAGAGCCACCAATTTTACACCTTTCTTCTACTTTCTTTACATATACAAATGGCAAAATCCTCCAAAACTGTGCCACAAAAAGAGAAGGCTTCATCTTCCTCCTCCTGGCCAGACGGTGATAAGATGCTGGTGGAGCCGGCTCCCCATGAGTATGTTCAGGGCCTATGCATTGAAATCCGACTTCAAAGTCGAGAACCCCTCATCGGTACCGGGCCGATGCGAACATGTGTAGATGTACATGTGTTCGATTACAAAGAGCCATATCGAGGCCATGAAAAAGGACTGCAAATGGGGTTCTGAGGTAGTGGTGCGCATTCCTGCACCTGAAGAGAGCATCACCACACACGTGAAGGGGTTCTTAAGTGTTTACACTTATCCCTTCACACTGGGTCCCGTTGACCCCGTGATTTTCGACTTCTGCAGAAGGTACAAAGTCACCCTTGGTCAGATCCACCCTTCACTATGGCGTATAGTGAACATGCTACACTTTTTATCCAACAAGGCCAGGGGGTTGGAGTTCACTCTGAACCACCTTATACGGTTGTACCGGCCTCGACTTTATCGAGGACTAATCAAACTTCAATGTTGAGCGACAAAGACTTTATGCTCGAGCATCAACAAGGATAAAGATCGAGTTTGGATGAGCCGATTCATACGGGTGAGGAAATGTGATATAATACCGAAGGAAAAGATGCCATTCCCTGAGGAATGGAACCTCGATCTTAAGTGAATTTTATATCTCGATTTTGTGTTTCTTTTGATTTTGCCTACATTTCTCTTTAATCATGCATCTGTCTCTTGGATGCCTCAAGCGGTACCCGATTACAAAGATTGGATCCAAAAGCTTGCCTCCACCTCTACTCGCACTGATCGATCATAGCGGGATCTGGCAAAGGGCAGGTGGGAGGACAAGAATCATGGTAAGGGTCTTTCCTTTCTGTATTCTGAAGCAACTTCATACTTCGTTTATCACTAATTTTCCTTCACGCAGGCTTTACCAAGGACGTCATTCTGAGGCCTTCAAGTGAAGAAGGAGAATCCAAGTTCCCCGACTCTAAAACCGGAGAAGGATAAGAAGATAAAAGATGTCTCGCAGTCCGAGGTGTCCAAACCCAAACCTCTAAGGGTGAGGAGGAAAACGGTCGCTCTCTCGGCGAACACGGCCCAAACGTTGAGAGATCAAGACGAAAACGAGGAAGAAGAAGACACTTCGACGCTGATGTCCCGTCCCAGGAAGGCCATCAAAATTTCCACTCCTTCCGACTTGCCTTCAATGCTGGTCTTTTCCGAAGAAGCAATAAGGGAGGCCCGAGGTCTGAAGACTCTCGAGATTGGAGGAGGCTCTAGTGTAGGTGATCCTTTCCGGGATTGCTTTGTGGGGGTCGATGATGCCTATGATATTAATGACGCTTCGATCCTTATGGTGAAAGTCCATCGTCTCTTTTCCCAATTAAGTACCAGTCGCTTTGTCGGCTACTTTTCTTCACTTTTTTCTTTACAAATCTAATATGTGTTTTCTTCTTTGTATAGGCTGCTGCTAAATTTCGAGCTGGCCTTAGTCAGTGTGAGGCCGAACTCCAGAAGGTCACGGAAGAGAGAAATGCCCTGAAGATACTTTGTGTCCAAAAGGACAAGGTCATAAAGGATCTTCAAGTGGACCTGGCCAAGGCTCGTAAAGAGGAGGCCGAATTAGACAAGTAGGTAACCACCCTTCTAATAAAGTATGGAATCGACTCGACTATGGAAGCTAATACTTCGCTATCTCAGTTGCAGCGGAAGGTAGATAGGATCGAGCTGCTCTGGGCAGAGGTCGATAAGATCAAGGCCGATTGTGATCGGTGGAAAGGGAACATGGACCACCTTGCTACGAAAAAGGAGGCAGCTTTGGCCAAACTATCTTAAGTTGAGGCCCAACTGCGAAGCCTTAAAGAGAAAAGCTCGGCCCAGACCAAGATGGTTGAGGAACTTGAAGTCGAGCTTGCTGAGGCCAAGGAGGAAATCAAGAAGACCAAGGTCATGGTGGATAAGTCCATCTCCATGTACCGGGTTGATGCTGAGGCTGTTCAAATACGGCTAGGGAGGCTTCTGACCGGGAGCGACAGAGCAATGATTTGACAAAGTGCCAAATCCCGGAGGGAAACCCTCGAGGAAATTCATGCTCGAGGTTTTGATCTTTCCGGGAAAATTGCTCGGGCCAAAGATCTTGAAGCTGAAGCCAGGCAGCTTGCACTCTCCGATGACGAGGATGATGATGAAGAGGGCAGCCAAGGCGGGTCCGATGGGGGTCCTGAAGAAGAAATTGCTCCTGAAGAAGCTGCTCGAGAGGGAGTCGATCCCGAGGGGGTTAGCCCCGGTCATAGTTATATTTTAATTTCTCTTCTTTTTGTAAGGCCTTGACTAGCCTCTTGTACATGTTTTTTATATATAATGGAGAGACTTTTCTTCAAATGCCTTTATAAATTTCAAGTTTAGATATGCTTTCTGTCTTTATTGAAAATGTTGAAAATTCTCATTGGTGTAATCTTACCAATTTCAGTTTGTAGCCAAAGCAAACCTTTAAGCTTTTCGTTTGTACGAGGGTAAGTCCCCGAGTTCGGAAATTTGTTCGAGACTTATCCCGAGGGTGGCTTGATTGATCCCATAGATGTATTATTTTTGTAACCAAGTTCGAATGAATCTTGAACGTAGGAAAAAGTAAACCCATAGGTTTTAATCAAACGATGGGTGAGTATTAGGCTTATAGCAATATACCCTTTAGGGTTTTTGGGTGAATCTTTGAGCTATAATTGACTTTTCTTTGAGCTTGGAATATCGGAACCCTTGGGTTCGAATCGAGTGAGAACAAAGTCTCGAACTCGAATTGTATTGGACCTTAGGCTCTTTTAGATTGGACCTTAGGCTCTTTAGATTGGGCCGTTTGGGTCTCTGAAAATGGGTATTATTGTTCCTTTTCGGCTAAAAGACTTAGTAAAAATTTCTTTATGCCTTAGCATACGTTTTTTATACCCATTAGGTTTTCCAAGGGTCCGATGATCGGAACCCTATTTTTCTTTTTTGTGTCTCAACATGTTTGTGTTAAGATAATTTGATACCCCTTGAGGTTTTTTTGAAGGCTGATGTTATCGAAGCTTTTTAATTATTCGAGGTCTGATTTTATCGAAGCCCTTTTTTATTTGCTTTGCCAAGGGTAACCTTATTTAACCGTTTTCAAAGTATTTGAAGGCATTTTAATTTTAGCGGAAGTCGGACATCTCTGAGCCGTGTTATTTTGGTCGTAGCCTTTAATATGGTCGTAGCCTTTAATGCGGTCGTAGCCTTTGGGTATGTCTCTTGGACCTATTTCCTGATAACATTTCGAACTTGTTCGAAATGTTAGTCCCCGAGTATGATGGCCTATATATCGATGGGTGCCTCTTTGAGGTCTTATGATTTTGATGTCCCCGAGGGTTCGAAGTATGCTTGTACTTGGCTCTTGAGCCATTTTTCACAAGTGTTACTTTTCACAATAGATCAGAATCATAAGTATGCGATTTGTATAGTGGAGAATTTACTTCGAAACACGAGATGTTCGGGAGAAGAGAATGCTTCTTTGAGTAATTTATACATGCGTACATGTTTTGTCGTCGGGACTTGGCTAATCTATATGGACACGGTTCATTCGACTGTTTGTCCCATTACAAAATTTTTCCTATCGAGACCCAGTGACACGAGGTACATTTATTGAACACATAACATCCGGGGGTGATGCCCCTCAGTATTCGAGGTTGATTGCAAAGAAGACTTCGATACTGTTGAATTATCCTCAGGTAGCACATAATTGTTGCCTCGTTAAAAACCTTGTCGGAAAAACCCATTTGGGATAAAACCTGGTCCAAAGGAAAAAGAGTGCAACACGTACTTTAAAACCTGAGGTCTCGATATCTTGGGTCGAATTCCTGCAAAGAGTTAGTTTTGAAGATTTATGTAAATGAAAGAAAAGAGAAAGTCATACCTTAGCAATAGTACCGCTTAAGGAGTGATATGTTCCAGTTATTCGATAGCGGTTCGCCACTCATTGTTCCTAGTTTGTAAGATCCTTTTACGACTATGTCGAGGATTTGGTAGGGCCCTTCCCAATTAGGGTCGAGTTTCCCTTCATTAGGGTTTCGAGTGTTGATGGTGATCTTTCTTAGGACTAAGTCCCCGACTTCGAAGTGTCGAAGGTTGGTTCTTCTGTTGTAGTACCTTTCGATTCGTTGCTTCTGTGCAGCCATTTGAACGAGTGCAACTTCTCATTTTTCATCTAACAACTCGAGGCTGGCACTCATAGCCTCACGGTTCGATTCCTCTGCTGCATATCAGAACCTGGCGCTTAGCTCTCCGACTTTGACCGGTATCAAAGATGCGGATCCGTATACTAAGGGAAACGGAGTTGCTCCTGTACTGGACTTCAATGTCGTCTAATAAGCCCATAGGACCTTGGGCAATTTTTCTCTCCACTTCCCTTTGGCTTCGTTTAGCCTTTTCTTCAAGTTTTGGATGACAGTCTTGTTCATTGATTGGGCCTGTCTGTTCCTACTCGGGTGATAAGGTGTTGATAGTATCCTCTTTATTTTATAATCCTCGAGGAATTTCGTTACTTTGCTACCGACGAACTATTTTCCATTGTCACATACTATTTTTGCGGGTATCCCGAATCGGCATGCAATGTGATCCCATATGAAATCTATTACTAATTTTTCCCTGACTTTCTCGAAGGCCTGTGCTTCAACCCATTTAGAGAAATAGTCAGTCATAAACAAAATGAACTTAGCTTTACCTGGGGCCGATGGCAGAGGACTGACGATGTCCGTTCCCTATTTCATGAATGGCTATGGGGATAAGACTGAATGAAATTGTTCGTCGGGCTGGTGGATCATTGGTGAAAATCTTTTACATTTATTGCACCTCCGAATGAACTCCTTAGAGTCTTTTTCCATGCTATACCAATAATATCCTGCTCTGACGACCTTTCGAACTAGTGACTCCGCGCCATAATGGTTCCCGCAAGTGCCTTCGTGGATTTCTCGTAAAACATAATCAGTATATCCTGATCCCAAGCATACTGCTAATGGACCATACGTCTTCCCATACAATGTTTCATTTTTGTCTAATGTGAATCGAGCGACTTTAGTTCATAAGGCCGTCGATTCGACGGTAGCTTCTCGTTCTTCAAATATTTGATGTATTTGTTTCTCCAGTCCCAAGTTAAGCTCGTAGAATTTATAGCAGCATGTCCTTCCTCTATCAAAGATCTCGAGAGTTGGACGACAGTCCCCGAGCTGATCTCATCTTCTTCGACCCATGACCCCAAATTGGAAAGTGCATCGACCTCGGTGTTTTGTTCTCGAGGTATATGTTGTAGAGTTCACTCTTTAAAATGGTGCAGGGTTACCTGCAATTTGTCTAAGTACCTTTGCATCCTGTCTTCTCGAACTTTGAAGGTTCCATTTACCTTGTTAACTATGAGTAGAGGGTCGTATTTAGCTTCAACGACTTCCGCTCCCAAGCTTTTAGCTAGCTAGAGACCTGCAATCATGACCTCATACTCGACCTCATTGTTAGTCAATTTGGAAGTTTTAATGGATTGCTGTAACGACCCGATCAGTCGTTTTGAGAGTTAGCGCCCCTATTCCCTAATAACTGTTTCCCCATGTCTATTTCTTCTTTTGGGACTTGTCGGAACGTTGAGTGGTGAAATTCAGAGAGTTTTTGGACACATAGTCCTTATATGTGAGTTTAAGCTTTAGAAACTGGGCCGTAGTCGGAACTGTGTGAAGACGTATCCGGAATGGAATTCCGTCAACTCCGTTGGGTGATTTCGGGGTCAAGAGCGCATTCGGAATGTGTTTTCGAGTTTTGTAGTAAATTTAGGTTTGAATTGGCGAAAGTTAGAATTTCGGCGATTTCAGCCGATAGGTAAAATTTTGATATCGGGCTTGGAATGGAATTCCGAGAGTGGCTTTAGGTTTGTAGTGTCATTTTTGACCCGTGCGCAAAATTTGAGGTCATTCGGACTAGTTTCGACGTGTTTTGGCATCAGTTGTGGAATTTGGAATTTTCAAAAGTTCTTAGGCTTGGATCCATGCATACTTGGTGATTTTGATGTTATGGGATGTGTTTTGAAGGCTCGACTAAGTTTGAATGAAGAATTAGGACTGGTTGGTAAGTTTGGTTGGGGTCCCGGGGGCCTTGGGGATTTTTCGGATGCTCAACGGGTGATTTTGGAACTTGGAACACAGCTGAACCATTGCTGGTTCTAGTGTCTCGCACCTACAGACATGGAACTGCAGGTGCGGACACGCAGGTGCAGAGGTTGGGTTCGCAAATGCGGAATTTGGTTAGGGGTTGCCAGTGGTCGCAGGTTCGGTCTGGGTTCCGCAGGTGCGGGACCGCAGATGCAGCCAATTGACCGCAGGTACGGCCCCAAACTTGTTAAGTGAGTTTTCGCACCTGCGATGGATTTTCCGCAGGTGCGGTCCAAGAGTCGTAGGTGCGGAATCCCTGGGCTGTTTATACAAAAATCAGAGGGTTTGAAATTCATTTCTCCTAAAACGATTTAGAGCTCGGGTTTTGGCGATTTTCAGTGGGTTTTGAAGAGGAGCTTCATAGGTAATGAATTCTAGCCTTAATTCACTTATATATCATTAATCTCTAGCAATTTCCTCAATCTAATCAATGAATTTGGGTGAAAAATCATGAAAATGGGATGAAGGTTCCTCAAGTAGAAATATGAGGATTTAGGAAGATTTTGACGTCGGATTTCAATGATTCTTGTTCGAGTGAGTTCATGAGTGAATGGGTGTTCGGAATTTGTCATTTTTATCCGTTTCCGAGACGTGGGTCTGGGGGACTTTTTGGGCAATTTTCCTAATTTCGCGTATTAGCTTCGAACTTATTAGCTATTTTGATTCCTTAAAGTGATATTTATATTATGCAATCAAATTGAATAGATTTGGGCCATTCGGAGTCGGATACTCGTCGCAAAAGCGTGTTTTTGAGTTGATTAGTGCGGTCGAGGTAAGTGGCTTTCCTAACTCTGTGTTGGGGACTTTCCCTTTAGGTTGTTTTGATACTGTTTTACTATATGGGCGCCGTGCACGTGAGGTGACGAGTGCGTACACGGGCTATTGTTGCTAAAACTCCACTTTTCCTTTTATGACATAAATCATTTTATCCCTGTTTCATTATTTTATGTACTAACTGTGTAGTTTAGCTCAGGAATAAGAATGCCTACCTGTTTTACTTGAGTTTCCCCTAATTGTTACTATTTGACCATGTTTAGGTAGTTTTATCCATATTTGCCTGTGATTCTTCCTGAACTATTTAAATAAACTGTATCCGATATTCATTTGCATTGCATATTTAAATTGGGACTACGGACGAGATTTCAGGAGCTTTCCCCCTGTACTGCATTGCATATTTAAATTGGGACTACAGACGATATTCCGGGAGCTTTCCCCTTGTACTGCATTGCATATTTAAATTGGGACTACAGACGATATTCCGGGAGCTTTCCCCTTGTACTGCATTGCATATTTAAATTGGGACTACGGACGAGATTCCGATAGCTTTCTCCCTGTACTGCATGGCATAATTATTACCGTGAGATACGCTGTGCCGAGCCGAGGGCTCCCTTGTTTAACCAAATAATTAGATTCTCTGCCAAAGCTAATTTAGGAAGAACACGGATTTCTGATAACCAAAGCATATAATAATAATTGCAAGTAAACTTGTAAATAGAAAGTAGTAAGATGCGTAAAAAGTAAGTATATTGCAATAACTTGACTTTACTAAACAAGCGAGAAAGGCCCTTTCTATCTAGAAATAGAAAGTGCTTCGAAAGGTGGTTCGTACGTGTCTTTACAAGTTATATTTTACTCCTTTATATAGGGAATTTCTTAATATAACGTCTACCCTTTTCAGTGATTGAGCATTAATGACTTATAATGACAGTAACATAAAGTTACAATGATTAACCGTAACTGTCGAGGTTATGTAATGTTTGGCTCATTAATTGAAGTTCTACGAATCTTCCCTGATTCATTTTGACCGTGTCTCTTCATCTTCTCGATTAGGTTGAGATTCCCGTATCTGATTACCCCATGGATATGTTGTTCCGTGCTTCTTTGTTTCGTACCTCTTCATAAAGTCTCGTCCAGTTGTCATGTTCTCCTTGTTACACATAGATTGCTGAGTCATCACGATTATTACACGTGTGGAGCTCGTTTTTACCAATACAGGTAGTACCCCCACTTACCATTTATTTATCGATTAATATTTTGTAAGTGGACATTTATTTATGGCAGGAATATTTTTCCGCCGCTTCACTCGTAACATTGCATCCATCTCTGAACGTAGGCATTGATTTTCACTTCCATTTAATGCCCATGCCACGTGTCATTCCCGGGTTGGTTCTGCAATTACTCAACGCCTTTTAGGGATTTTTGCGGCTGCATCAGTCACAAAGTGACAACTTCAATTATGACTTTCACATCACTATTTTTTCCATTTTTTGACGGTTGCCTTTGAGTATAAATACCCCTTTTCCTTTCTTTACTTTCACGAAAAACTTTCGACCTTCTTTCTTTATTTGTAAATTTTTCATTCTTCGTAAATATGTCTTCTTCAAACCATCAATCTAAGAAAATCTTTAATGTTGAGGAACTGACTCCCTCTTCTGCTCCAACTCGGAATAGGAGAGGTGTAAGGCTTAGGAGCTTAGGTTCTACCCCTTCCAGGGGTGCTTCTTCTTCTCATGTTACTCCCCCATCTTCTTCTAGGTCTTCGGTTTCTTTATCTTTTTCAGGGGTTAGGGCTTTGAGATCTTTGTCAAAGAGTAGAGGACATAGTGAACCGCTTCGCGAGCCGAGGGTCGATGAAATTATCCCTGCAGAGTTTTCTTTTTCCAAGGATAGTCAGGCCATGAGCGAACAACTTTCTTCAATGTCTTCGCATGACAGTGCCGAACTTTATCCTACTCAGATAACAAAGGGCTTGGTGCCTCTTGTACGCAGGGATCGTTCTTGGAAGCCTGATTTTCCTGTTATTGTTCCTGGCAATAACCAAAGAATAACCTCTTACAAGACCAGGTATTCTTATGTTTATACTTACACTTTCACGTTAGGATTCAAGCCTCCTATCAACCTTGTTATTATCGAGTATTGTCGATTTTTCAAAATTTATCTGGGACAAGTCGGTCCTCTTGTTTGGCGAGTCGTCGCGTGCCTTTGGTATTTGGCAAATTTAGCTTATGTACCCTTCACTTTTCATCATCTTATTCACCTCTATTCTCTGATGTTGTTCCGCCAAGGAGTGTTTACTCTTACGGCGAGGAGTAAAAGGGTGTTAGTTACTCCTGATGATTGTCGCGCCCCTTTTTGACTCTTTCTTTCAGATCGGTCAGGGTTCTTGAAATTATTGGGACAACTCATTTTGCTTTTGGGAAAGGGTATGCAAGGAATCGAAGAGTCTCCACCTAACGAATTAAAGTGCGTTAGGGCACCTACTAAGGGTCACTTACAAACATAGATTTGGGTAACCAGAGATAGGGTAAGGGCTTGAAATTACTCCAAGGGGAAGGTGTTAGGCACCCCTCAGAGTCCACAATTGTGGTTCCCGGCTAAATAACTTTGTGAATTTAAGCAAGTAGCAGATAGGAAATTAAAGTTTAAACAAGTAAGGGTTTTGAGAGAATTCGCAGTCTAAGCACACATGTGAAAGTACAGTTGAAAATAACAAAGCCTAAAGATAAAGTTTTTGAAAGATTTATAGTCTAGATACATATGTAGGGGGAATCCTAAGTTATTTATCCTATAGGATCACATCGGTACAATGCCCGGTAATCACTCCTCAGAAGAGGGGCTACACGTGGCATTAGTGCACCAGTCATCATATCCATATCTACCCTTTCCCACCCCTTAGCGGTTATTTAAGCAAATTTTAATTAACGACCTCTATTGTATGCTATTACCTGTTCCTTCTTAATGGTCCTGGAGGCATTTGGACCTCTACCTATAAGCAGTTCTAGACAGACCCCTAAGGTTTAAAGGAGAAAATACTAAGGCGACAAGCAATAACACTTAGGATTGTAGCAAATACAGCAGGAAAGAGCAAATAAGGGGGCTCAAGTTTACCTCCGCAGAAAATGCACGTAAACAACACGACTCAAACACAAATAAAGGTAATATTATTAAACAGGATCCTAAGGCATGATGTCTAGGTGAATATCAGGACATAAGAGATATGCAGATTAGTTTTATAACTCAGAAACAAGGGCCTAACCAGTTTGCCTACTGATTTTTAGTCTATTAAGCATTAAGCAACTAACACAAAAAAACAATTTCCAGTTTTAGCAGTTTAATCACCTAAGGCTTGCCTAGGCGTGGGACAGTGTACAGTAGTTACCAGAAGTATTAAGGAAAAGACGTTATAAGTTGTTTTACCTAAACATGTTGTTCTAGGTGTTAAAGGATACAAAATTATTACCAGTTTATTAAGGGAACTGGGTGAGACTGTTTTATATCTTTCTTGCGCATTGATAGTTTAACTAAGTGTGATTGAGTGAGTAGGTATGAAGTCTTGAAACATTATATCTAGTATGCACACACAGAATGCAGAGTAACTTGCATGCAAAATTCCTAGGCAGAGTTTTAGATACACAACATGATTGCAGAGTTTCCTAGAGGCAGGATTTCTAAGTGATAGTGAGCATACCAAATGAGATGCTGAAAACAGTATAAAAGACCTAAAGCATGGTATCTAATATGCATGTATGAGGCAGAGTGATTTATATGCAGAATTCCTAAAAGTCGGATTTCTAAATGTACCGCAAGTTACAACATTAGACATGGTCTTAAAATATGCATAAATAACAGTTTGCGTCAATGTTGTCATTTATCCTAAAGAAAGGATTTCTAAGTGATAAAGAAATAATGTTAAAATGAGATGCTGAAAATAATATATATGAAACCTAGGAGGCATGGTGTCTAATGCATGATATGCTTTGCACATATGAGTCCTAAACATGAATCCTATTGCGCATAGAAGAAATGTAAACCTAAGAGCATGATTTCTACCCTTTGATGTAACATGCATAGCTATCCTTTCCCTTTTTCACTATCCTTCCCCAATATTCGTTTACAATAAATTATTACAAACCATTATTGAATGAATTAAATAAATAGATAAGAAAAATAAGAAGCTATACTATAGGGAGCCTACCAATAGGCCCAAATTTCTAGAGTTTCAATGCCAAGAGGTATTTCACAGCCTTTCACATAATCCGGGTGTGTTAGAGTTCCCTAAGGACCTCAAGGGATCCCGGGCAGTGCTCACACCCATATTTCATAACCATAGTTGAGTAAGTGCAGTATGGAAGAGCCAGCTCTAATGTATCAGAGTTTAGAAGGATCTCATAGGGACCCCAAAGCAGTCACACATTAGAGGGGCAGAACTTAAATGTCTAAGAGTAGAGTGAGAGTGCTTGACATAGTTTTGAAAAAGTTTTGAGTGGGAAGATAGTTTAAACAAGAAAGACTGGTTCGAAATGAGTTTTGCAAAAACAATAGAGGAATTTGTTCAATGAATTAGTTTGAAAAAGAGTAAGGCAATCAGAACAAACAACATACCAATCTCAGGATCAGAACAGGCTCAGTAGCACACATAGAACAAAGAACTAAGACAAGTTCAGCAACCACAAATAGGGTAAGGAGGAATTGGGGACAAGTATAGAACATATAAGGGTAATCACATAGTAGGCAGAGTCACACTTATGTTCAGAATCAAAGAAATCCAAAGGGGCTTCAGGGATTAAGGTAGCATGCATTTCAAATTTACACAGAAAAGCTTAGGCTAGTAATCATAGAAGCATAATTGAAGGAGAGTCTAAAAGGGGATACAAACATGCTAAGTCTAAGTGAGGGGATACACAACATGCAAAGGGAATAACAATGCAACCAAATTAAGTATAAACTTCACAGCAGAACCACAATTAAAAATATACTAGAAATAGGATGAATTGAAGTAGTAAAAGAAACATATTGTTTTTGAGACTTAAACTGAAATTAGGACATACCAGTATAGGAGAGAGCCCACACAAAATGAAGAACCAAAAGTATATTATCCAAAGACAAGAGAGAGCAGAGGAGAACTTTGTGTAAGAGAGAGAGTTTTTGAATAGTGTCTCGTGTGTTTGTGTTAATGAAAGAGCCAGGTACTTATAGTTCGAAAACAAGTAGCAAAATAAGGTAAAAATCAGAGTTCAGTAGTGATTATGGAAACAAGCATCAATTAGAATCAAATCAATTCAAGGACTTCCTTTAATTCAGGAGTCCAACTCAAACGATAATATACAGGTAATAAAATAAGGAAAGAGAATCGTATGAGGCTGAGTATAACCAATTAAGGAAACAACATAGGTATAATACAAGTATATCACATGTAAATGAGACTAGATTCATCATGCTTTAATTAATGAAAATGCTTAAAATCAGCTAACAACATAATTGACCATAGAATAAGGTCAGAAAATATTTCACAAGTTAAAATCAGTATAGAATATTACAAAAATCAGTGAAGAATCAATCACAAAGATTCAGGGATTCACAAATAGCACTGATTTAGCATAACCTTGTGAGAATAAGCGTAATAAACATATAATAGATAAAATCAGAACCCTAAGAAGACGAGTATGGTAGAAATCATATAAAAATTAGGGATTCATATAGAGCATAGTCCAAATTAACAGACTAAACATGATAAGTGAAGAATAAGAAACATTGATGGACAAAGTAGGGTAAAGTCGAAGAAAATCAGAACTAGCATAAGTTTCTGGGAATAAACACATAATAGACAGGAATAATCGAAATCAGAAACTTTAACAGGCAAACATAGAGTAAAATCACAAAATCACGGAGTATTCATGAGAAAACAGTACACATAATAAAACATATTATCAGAAACAAACTCAGAACCCTAGGATTAAGAAAATTAGGGTTTTTAACAGAGTAACTCGGATAGAGGAGAAAACTTAAGCAAACGTTTAAACATAGTGAGAATCACAGATTAATACCAAAAAAATCAGAAAGAAAAGCGTCTTTGAAAAGGGGTTAATAACCCTAGTTGAGGATGAAGAGTTGCTTTAGGAAAATCAGAGACATTTAAGGAAAACAACAAAATAACTCATAATACGCCCAGATCTATCACAGATCTAAGAAAATCATGGGCTAATAGTTAGGGTTTCATAGAGATAACCCAAAGAGAAGGAGAAACGGTTTAGAAACCACTGGTTCTAGACGGAAACAGTAAAATCTTACTCGGACGGCCATGGATGGCCGAAGAATGACATGAGAATCATGGGAGGTGAGTGGACCACCTTCTAGTTCCCTTGAAGACCTCAAGGCAGTGATACCCGGCGTAGGAAGAGAGCCATGAAGCTAGGAGGGTGGTGAGACCACCATGGTTTTCGATAAGTCGACGGCAGGTGAGAGCTTAGGTTAGCAGAGAGAGTTGAGAGAGATGAGATGTAACAACAGGGGAGATGGAGAGGGAATGAGAGGGGAAGGGGGAGGTCACTAGGTTAAATTAGGAAAGGGGGAACCTGGACCGTTGATCAATTTTGATCAACGGCCAGGATTAAACACAGATTGGATCGGGTAGGATTTAGATATTGGGCTTGGGTTCTTTGGGACTCTTTAATTGGATTGAGATCAGATTGATTAGGCTATAATCGAAATACAAGTGGCCATTTGTGAAATACCTAATTAAATTAAATAAAATAATTTATAAAATAACTGATAATTGTACAAAAATGAATTTCCTGCATAGAAAATAGTTAACAGTGATTTATTTAGTATTTTAAGATACAAATAATTAATTTCTGGATAAAAATAGCATAGAATACTATACTTGGGCTATAATTGCAAAGTCATTGCAATTATAGCCAAAAGGTGCCAATTTGGCTAATTGTGAAATAATTTTGCCTTCATAAGACCATAAATAATTAATGAAACCAAGAAATGCTTTTGAAAATCATTTGTAATGCAAATTTTATAATTTATTAATTGGAAATAAAATGCTGAATAATTTAATAAAAATATAGTAAAATTATGGAAAAATATGGAAAAATATCAATTGCCATTGATACATAATTTTGAAGCTATATATGCAATTTTAAAATATTTTGAGGAAAAATTGGGTATCAACAATGATGATAAAGACCGAGGGTGGTACCTTCGATATGTTGTTGTCCCTACTGCAGGTTTAGTAGGTGAAGAAAATCTCCCCTTCCCTGAGAAGTGGAATCTTGCACGTGAGTACAGTTTTGCTCACCTTCCTCTCCTTTGCATTTGATACTTTATCAGTACCGTAATTGTTTCTTTTCTTTGCAGCAATCATGGGAACCGTTGAGAATGTCTCCGGTTTCCGAGATTGGGTAGAAAAACTCTTTTTGATTGCTCCGTTAGAAGAACATTCGTGGAAATACCTCTCTGGAGGTTTGGATGGAAGGTTAAGACCCACGGTGAGCAAAGTTTTTTGTCTTTACTTCTTTCTTCTTTTAAGTTTTACCTGACCCCTTTCATTTGGTAGGGTTTGCTGCTCGTGGTATTTCTGCTGCAGATGTGTCTGCTTCAAGATTTTCCCTGGAAAAGACCCATGAGATCATTGCTAGTTCCTCCTCATCAAAAAGAAAAGCAAGTGGGTCCAGGACCTTGGAGGAGGAAGAGGAGAGTTCGCTAGTCCACAGGTCAGGTAGGAGGAATGTGGTCTCTGATGATGAGTCTGCACCTGTTGTTTCCCCTCCTGTGCCTGAATCTGAACTTTCTGCCCCTGAGGATGTAACTCCTTCTCCTGTTCGTGAATCTGTTGATCTCATGTTCCGTGAAGGTTTTGGTACCATTTTTTATGAAGCCCCTCTTGCTGTTTTCTCTCCTCCTGCCCCTAAAGAGTTTCCTTCAATTGCTCTCGTTATCGTTTCTGCTCCCATGGCTATTCCTGCTCCCACTGATGTTTCTGTTCCCGTGGATGTTTTTGTTTCCCAGCCTTCTTCGCCCGTGGATCCTTTTTCTGCCCCCGCTTCCGTGCCTTCTGCTATAGAAGTAGGGTCTTCCATCGGGGGGGGGGATGAGGAAGGTTGTAGTAGAGGTTCCAGCAGCGGGCAACCTCTTAAAAAAGTCGGGCCAGGCTGATGTATGGTTAAAGCCATTGATAGGCCCGACTGAAAGGTCTAAGATGGAAAGCCACAGTACCCTGACTTGGATGAACGAGATTGTGCACCCGTCTTTAAAGGTAAAACTTTCTTTTCATACGTACTTACATATGCTCTTACCGTATCTAATTTATCTCTTTTATGTAGATCAATTTTGTAGGCACAGAGTTAATGAAGAGGGTCGTTCATATGGAGCAGGCAGAAAAGGATTTCCAAACTGAGGCAATGAATTGGAAGGAGCAGTATGAGAGTTTGCAGCTAGATATGGAGGCAATGGAGGAAGAAAAATGTACCTTGGAGCAGCGTGTTAGAGTTGTTGCAGTAGAACTGGCCGTTGAGAAGGCGTCTTCGAACCAGGCAAGCAAGGATAAGAGTTTCTTAGAGTCTTCCTTTGCAGAGTAGCTTTCCCGTGCCTCCGAGGAGATTAGGAGCCTGAAGGCCTTGTTGGACCACAAGGAGGAGTACTCTGGTGAACTTGTTCAATCTCTCACTCAATCCCAGGAAGACCTTCATAACTCTTTGGAGAAGGTCTAGTTTCTGGAAAGGTCTCTTGTTCCTTTAAAGGTCTCTCATGATGCTGTCGTGGCTGAAAGAGATGAGTTAAGAGCTAAAGCTGAACAGTGGGAGAAAGATTATGAAGCTCTTGAAGACAAAGCAGTCGTTGATGTTAGATGGGCTTATCTGAATGCCCGCCTTGACACATTGACAGAAATGGGTCAGGAGGGTTTTGACTTGGAAGCCGAAATTGCCAAAGCCAAAGAGACGATTGAGAGGTCTCAACAAAGTTAGAACCTTTCTTCACCTGAGGTTGAGGTCCCTGCTGCTCATGTCTCCCCATCTCAAGCTGCTCCTTCTGCCAGTGAAGACAACCCCCCATCTAAGAAAGTTTAAAGAACTTGGTTCTTTTTTTTCTTCTTATTTGTATCAATTGGTGGTTACCCCCAGTTCTATCGAGGGTAAAGTTGGATCCTTTGTAAGTCCCCAACTGACAACTTAGGGGCAATCAATGTAAAAATTAACTCGACATAAACTAAGTTAACACTTAGTTTATTTTGCCGTAATATATTAGTATCAATGTTAGCATGACTTTAACTTTCTTCGAGATTCTGTTTCACTCTCAAGTTTTTGCATACTTTCATTTTGAGTTTTTTGGCTTACCTCTGAGTTTTTGACTTTGCATTAAAAATGCTTAGATTGTTCGTACCTTTTCGTAACAGGCACGATTTTATAAAGAGGGCCCTTTTCTGATCAAAACTTAATGAAGAAGACGTCTCAACTTCATAATGGTGTAAATATACAAAAGAGAGATAGGAATTTTCACATGGTTTTCTTTAACAATGTTTTGAAAAAAGTTTTTGCATTTGAACTTTCATAACATTTCACATGTGTTTATGTATCGTCTATAACTCATTTTGCAACTGTTTTTTGTTTTAACAGATTAGATATAACCTTGCACTCTTAACTGTTTTTCTTTTGCAACAGTTTTTTCGAATTAGTACAAGGGGATAACTGTTTTTGCTTACAACAGTCTTAAATGTAAGGGTATGAATTTTTACCCATAACTGTTTTTATTGATAACAATTTTCAAATGAATACAAGGGTAATGCTTTTTCATCCGTAACTATTTTTATTCACAACAAAATTCTGAATAGATATAAGGATAATGGTCTTTCATCCGTAATTGTTTTCATTTATAACAGTTTCCTGAATAAGTACAAGGATAATGATCTTTCATTCATAACTGTTTTCATTTACAACAGTTTTTGAGTAAGTACAAGGATGATGATCTTTCATTCATAACTGTATTCATTTACAGCAGTTTCTGAGTAAGTACAAGGATGTGCATTTTTACCCGTAACTAATGTTCTGCCTTTAACCTGAACACTCATTTATATTTACGAATATGTTTTTCGAAGGTTTTTGAGTCAGTCTTTGTGTTTTGAGTCTTTGGCTCTTTGATTTTGCTCATAGTACTTGACTTGTTGGGAAGATGGATCTTCAGGCTCGAGCTTTGACTTTTTGATAGTCTTCTTTGCTTCATCTTTGCCTTCCATACTGTATAGTCCCCCAAGTGTTTGAGCTTTGAAGAATGAAATCTCGAGCACTTGACTACTCCTTCCTTGTGGTCCTTTTCCTGAAAAGGAAAAACATACGGGACTCAAAGGTATTTAGTTTTTAGATGATGACTGCTTAACCCTTTAAAACGTCCATCAGAAAGTTGTAACCCTAGACCGGGAATTCAGTTACTTCCTCGTGTATTTGCAGGTCTAATATAATCATCTGGTGATGGGTTAGCTTTTTGCCTATCATCTAAAATGGTTAGTATAATTGTAACTTTACAAAGTAAAATCGAACGTAATGATACCTGATCGGGGGTATTCCTTTTACTCAAAAGTAGTACTTCTTCAATGAACAACATTCCAACTAGTTGGTAGGATTCTGCCGTCCATAGTCTCCAGCTCATACGCGCCTTTTCCAGCAATGCCACGGACTTTGTAAGGTCCTTCCCAATTCGGATTTAACTTTCCTGCACCAGCTTCCTTCGTTGATTGGAAGACTTTTTTGAGAACGAAGTGCCCAATTTTGAAATATCTGAGGTGAGCTTTTCTGTTGTAATATCGCTCTATAATTTGTTTTTGGGCCGCCATACATATTAGTGCAACTTCTCTTCTTTGCTCGAGCAAGTCCAGATTTGTCCTCAACTTGTCGTTGTTTGATCCTTCTGTCGTTGTTGTGAACCTTGTGCTTGGTTCGCCAATTTCCATCGGTATTAAATCTTCTGATCCGTAAACAAGTGCGAATGGAGTCTCTTCCGTAGCTATTTTTGCAGTAGTTCTGTAAGCCCATAATACCGCTGGAGGCTCATCTGGCCAGTTTCCCTTAGCTCTTTCCAACCATTTCTTTAGGTTATTAACGATGACTTTGTTTGTTGACTCGGCTTTCCCATTAGCCACGGGGTTATATGGTGATGAAGTGATTCTCTTGATTTGCCAACTTTCGAAGAATTCTGTGATTTGTGAGCCTCCTTCGGTATTCCAAAGCGGCATATTATGGTTCGCCATATGAAGCTCTTCACTTCTTTTTCTCGCACCTGTTTAAAAGCTTCTTCCTCCACCCACTTTGTGAAATAATCAGTTAATACGAGTAAGAACCGTACCTTTCCTTTAGCTGGGGGAAGGGGTCCCACTATGTCCATGCCCCATTTCATGAATGGCCAAGGAGATATCACCGGGTGAAGTAGCTCCACTGGTCGATGCATGTTGTTAGCAAATCGTTGGCATTTGTCGCATTTAGCTACTAAACCCTCAGCCTCTTCTTCCATTTTGGGCCAGTAGTACCCTTCTCTGATTCGAGTTTTGACTAAGGATCTTGCTTCTGAATGGTTTCCGTAGTGTCCTTCGTGTACTTCTTTCATAACGAACTCCGTTTGATTGGGTCCGAGGCACTTAGCTAAGGGACCTCCAAACATTTTTTGGTATAATGTGTCACGAATGAGGTAATACCGTGCAGCTTTTCGGCGAAGCACTTGAGCTGCTTTCTTATCCTCGGGCACGGTGCCATTCTACAACAAGTTTAAAATTTCGTTTCTCCAATCTAGGTTAAATGGTTAAATGTTACCTCACTTTTATCCTGGTCGATCGCTGAATGAAATAGGTGAATGAAAATTGCATTGTCTTTATTTGTTACTTCTACAACTGCTGCGAGGTTAGCTAATGTGTCACGACCCAAAACCGGTCCAGGTCGTGATGGCACCTAACAATAAAAGTGCGGGATACAATAACAACATGGGGTAAGGCCGTAGAAATAAGCTGAACCACAGCTAGGCCCAATACATATACAACCCCGATAACTACAACAAATGTGTGCCAGGACTAGTGTCACAGTGTCAACGGGCGGCTACATAGATACAACAGTAGAAATACATATACAAAATATACAAGCCGCAATCTGGAACAAAAGACTGAGCAAAAATAAAACTAGAAGGCTCCAGAGGTGCTGTCAGGAAAACGCCAAGGAGACAGCTCACCGTGTGGAGCGACACCGCGATCAGTACCTATCAGCTGACGGACGAATAGACGAACCAGCCTCAATACCTGCACAGTAAAGTGCAGAAAAAAGAAAGAAAGTGCATCATGAGTACATATAATCACATATGTACCCAGTGAGTATCCCGTCTAAACTCGTAAAGAGTAGTGACGAGAGGTAGAATACATACTCACTAAGGTCCAGTACATAATAAAATAAATTACATGCTGAGCAATAAATCATATGAGAAAGTACATCAAGTATAAGAACATGTAAGCAACAATCAGTAACTGATCTCAAACATAGTCTTCCTTTGTAAGCTATTCATAGTTATATTACTTGTTCTCTTTCTCATTATCCGAAATGTCTTATCTTTATTCTCAATTGTTCACTTCCCAGTACTCTGTATTGTTTCTCAACTCACCCTCGTACGATCCCAACTCAATGCAAATGCGGGTTAATGCAATGCGTATATATATATATAACCGACACGGACAAGACTATCGGCCGAAGTCATAAGGGTGGGTCATAAGGACTGACTCGGTCATAAAGCTCCACA
>ML246684.1:605-34061 GCA_005239495.1 Nicotiana undulata
ATAACTGAAATGGATTTAATATTAATATTTATTTTAATATTAATATTTTGTTATTAAAATAAATATTTAATAACATTTCTGTTAATATTTACTATTAACAAATAAATTTGATCCAAAAAATAATCTCTCGATCGATCATTTGACCGAATCCAAATCCGAATCCGAAGCCGAAGCCGAGGCTGAGCCGAGCGAGCGACGACGATGACGACGCGAGACTTGCTTTCTTCTCAACTCTTTATTAGCTAGAAGAAGAGCAATTGCTTATATGCCCATCAAAAGTCTTTTCCTTTTCCTATGTGGGACAATTAAGGAGGGAAACTCGAATATTTCATTTTTCCCTCCATTTCCCATTCACCCATTTTAAGCATTAATATATCATTAATTACTTAAAAAATCCCAAAAATATTGGTGTTCGTTGTAAAGTTCCTTGTATCGGAACTTCATGAAGTCCACTGTAGCACTATATGACATGTCACTTTTCAGGGTGTTGTCAGACTTATTGTTCTGCGATTGAATGGATGAGACACCTCATTGATTGGTCAAACAAATGAATGAAATGTGATACACTTAGCGTTTGAACATAAAACTTGGAACATGTTTCGATTCAGTGATAAGCATTACGGGTTGAAAAGCAATGTTAAATGCTAAAATTAATTTAATAAATAAGCAGTTATGTGTTTGGATATAAGTGTTGAAATTGGTAATAAGATGTTACAGTATTTGATAAAAATGTGCCGATAAGCTCTTTTTCTATTAAAATGACTTAAATAACCTTAGAACTGTTTACACTTATAAAAGCGTAATTTCTTCAAAATTTTAGATTCCAAATCGACCCAAATACAAATTATTCTACTTGTCATTTTATTTTAAGTACAATTATGCTTAGATAAGATAAATTTTTGTGATAATAATTTATTTTATGATAAGCATATAATCATAAGTTATAATAATTAATAAATTAATAAAAGTCATTCAGTAAAAAGTGAACTTAAATAAGACAAAATATTTGAAGAGAAACAAACATTGGCGCCATTTCCGGACCTAGCAGCAGACGCGCGGGCCGTGTCTGAATTCAGACCGGACCAGACTCTTCTTTGTTTGAGCTGCTCCCAGGCACGCAGACCGAAGATCTCAGTTGTCCTGGACAAGTACGTAGATCTTCGTGGGACCGTGGAGGTCACCACAACACTTAGAAAGTAATACACCAAAAATTTAATATGTCTTCATTTATTACATACAATTCAAAAATTAATATATAATCACATAGATAAAAATATGCAAAGGAATAGAGAATTTGCTTGTCTTAAATAATCAAGAGAATTGCAGACTTGAAGAGGCGGGGGAGGGGGAGGGGGGTTAGGTTGAACAATACTTGAGGCAGTGAGTATCGACGTAAGTGTTTTGTTCTAAAAAAGAATATTTTAAGGATCAAATAGTAAAATTTTTGGTCAAACTTAAAGTGCTTATAAGCTAAGAATTTATAAGCTGGGGCTGTGAGCTTATGGCTTTTGGCTTATTTTTGACTTATAAGAACTTTTAACTTTACCAAACGCGTAGATAAGTCGAAAAGTGCTTATAAGCTAAGAATTTATAAGCTGGGGCTGTGAGCTTATGGCTTTTGGCTTATTTTTGACTTATAAGAACTTTTAACTTTACCAAACGCGTAGATAAGTCGAAAAGTGCTTATAAGCTAGTTTGACCAGCTTATAAGCTTAGCCAAACATGCTCTTATAATTTTTGAAAAAAATAGTATTTAAAATTTGAAATTGTATTTGAACATGTATTTCACTTGAAAAATATTGTATTTTTGTGAGTGGGAAAAAATATTCCGAAAATTTTGAAAAAATAGTCAAACCCATTTTTTGATTTTTGAAAAACTTATTTCCGAAAAAACTCCAAAAACTTACAGAATTCATGGTCAAACACATTTAGGTTATGTTATGTATTAGGAGAGCACCTGAGACGGCTGAACCTTCTGTTTTAGGTAATTTTGTATTAGATTCATCTTCTAACATTAGATTTTTGTATCTTAATCATATATTATTGATTTTATCTTATTTTCATCTTTGATTTCTATTATTTCCATGAGTAGCTAGACCCGTAGTTAGGGTTGTGACCCAACCCTAGTGTGGGTATTTAATGGGTATTGAATTTTAGGACTTGTATAAGTATGGATTAGTGATATTTAGACTATTCGTGCTAGAATTATAGAATTAGTGGTTTGAAACACTGATTCATGCCTTTATGACTTAGCCACTACTTGAGAAAGAGGGACTAAGTCTAGGAAAACTAGGTTAACAAGGAATTGGAGTGAACTCAAGAAATTGATAGCCCCAATTATAGGGTTAAACCTAGAAATAGTAATACCCGACTTGAGCTAATATCACTTGAATTGCATGAATACCCATTTGGACTTGAGAAAGCCAAAATGGGCAAAATTACTCAAACTACCGAGAGGTATAGAGTGAGTACTTGGGTGTGATAGCTATATTATTACCCCAACTAAATTAAGTTTGCCCTAGATTCTTGCTGCCCGTTAGATATCCACCTAGGTAGAATTCACTACCCTAGTCTCTTTTAAACACTTGAAAACCAACAACAAAAAGATTGTACTTAGTTTCAATTATAGCATGCAAGAGAGTAAACTTAGAAGTAGAATCAAACCCAAATTTTTGGAAGTGTAATTAAAAATAAAACCCGCACTTAACTCGGATATAAACCTTTTTCCAAATCAATTAACTCCCCGTGGATTCGATCCCGACCTTGTTGGGTTAAAACTGCACCGACCACCCTCTCTACTCAATAGTATTGTGTCTTGGACCTAATCAGCATCCAAGAAACCGTTGCACGACAAAGGAAGATGTTAAATGAAGCAGAAAATGAAAGCATAGAAATTAACAAGTAGAGTGCTACTTACGCTTCAGGTCCATTTCTTGGGAAATGGCATTTTCTCCTTCAGGATAAGGTCACAAGTCCTCACCTGAACGAACCGACCCATCCACCCCCGGTCCTTGTCCTCGTCAATACTCGAGAACAATGCCTTGGTCGCTCGACATTGCAGTTTGATAAACCCTCGAAAGATTCGAGGGCTGTATAACTTGATAAGGTGATCGAGGGTGAACGACAACCCCTCAGATTTATTGGTGAAAAATTGGAGCATGATCATAATATGCCAAAAAGAAGGGTGTATTTGGCCCAGAGTCACCTGATATTGACAGAAGAAGTCACTGATGACCGGATCGAGGGGGCCCGACGTGAAAGGATAAGTGTAAAAACTTTGATACCCTTTCACGTGGGTAGTAATACTTTCTTCAAGAGAAGGGATCTCTACAACTTTTTCCCCCCAATTGCAATCCCTTTTGATATCCTCGAGATATCCCACAATAATCGAACAGATATACCTCGATACGTGCTTACATCGACTTGGGACCGATGGAGGATTCCCGGTTTTGAAGTCAGATTTAAGAACACACGGGCCGGGAACATACTCCCCAGGGAGCGGTTCCGCCGGTGTTTTATCACTGGCCGACCGTGAAGAAGAAGAGGAAGCTTTTTCCTTTTGTGGAACAATTTTGGATGTTTTCGCCATTATATAGGATGAAGAAATAAGAAGGTAGTAGGTTTTGGTGGTTCGAAACTAGCGGAGATGACCTAAGGAGTAATGGAATAAAAGAGCTTAAGAGATATGAAAGCTTAAAAGAGCAGGAGAAGATAGAAGTAAAGTGTGATTCAACGAGAAGAAGCCCTATTTATGGATTTACGGTGACGGTTCGGCGACACTAGTGGTTGACAGCCAACTGGCGCTCATTAATGATTTGGGGAACTGAACCGACAGGACGTTTCGGTCGCTTCCATCGCTTATGTCACGAGGATGACATCATTGTCTATCGAGGTCAGGAAACAATCAAAGGCTCAGTTTGTTTCTTATCATTATATTCCAAGAAACAAGGGGACTATATCTCTATATGGTAGAAATCGGGGCTGCCCAATATCACTATTTAATCGAGACCAGGACGTTGCATCAAAGAGCTGAGGCACTTAGTTCGAGATCGAGGTCTCTCTTTCGAGATCAAGGTCATTATCAATCAAAGTCAGGGGAGATAGACTTAGAGTAACATCAAGGATAACTTAGTAATAAAAAGAGCGAGATATTCGTGACTAGCTGAGAATCGTAGCGTGTATCTCGGAACAGATCAAATCAGAGGTGGTTAATTAGCTGTTTATACGATTCCCTTATGTAATTAGAAGTATACCATAATTAGGATTTCTCTACTATATAAAGAAGAATTCCAGTCATTTGTAATGATCATTATTCACTGTGAAACGCTATACAACTCTTTCTTCCTAGCATACTGTTTGTCAGAATTATTTTATTTTTATTATTCTTGCATTATTATCACCTCGTTATATCAAGTTTAGTATGATAACATGCAATAATTGAGTAATAACATGTTGTAACCAATTAAATTATATCATTAATATAATATTTAATATATTATTAGTGTACATAGCTTAATTTTGTTGAGCATTCAGAACTGATTTTCTTCAAAATCGGATAACATTTGAGTTTATAAGTGATTTTAAGGATACGTGATCTAACTTGATACAAAATGATAAATCAAATTGCAATTGAAATAAATAACGGGAAAGTAAATGCAAACCACACAAGTTGAACAATCGTAGCCTTAGAAGGTTAACCACCCTCGAGCCAATAGTGCTTTTATCGATACAAGAACAGAATGACAAGAGAATAGTAAGAACTTAGAATAATAATAAATTACTTTGGGATGCGCGTTATAATGTGTTAAAGGAATTATTAGACCTCCTTTATATAGTAGAGGAGTCCTACTTTAGGTACAATTCTATAAAAGACAAAAATATTTTGATTTGCTGGTTCCTCACTGATACGTGCCGACATTCCCGTCGTAATGTCTGACCAGTCGCAGATGTTTCGGTTTTCTGTTAGTTATCTCAATTAATGTTTCTCGGAGCTCGTTCGAGGTTAAGGCTGACAACGGACTCAATGTTCCCGAAGGCAGGCGTTCCGACCTTGGGTTTTAGCTCGGTGGGACTCAAGGTCAATCTTCAGCCCTTGGTTGCCATGTCCCAAGCCTAATCTACCAAGTTGTAGGCAAGCTCGATTTCAATCGTATACTAGCCCCCTTGTTTTTCGTAGAGTAGTCGACGAGAAACGACATGAACTTCTAATCCTGACTTCGATATTTTGTTGCAGAAATGACAAAACAGTCTAAACGTTTCGTCAGTCAAGTATTAATGGCATTAAATGTCTGCCAGTTGCCGGTCGGCCACTCCAAAATGTGAACCGTTGTTGAGAAACCATAAATTACCCCTAATTTGTTCATTCATACTTTACTTTCAATCCTTCTGCCCTCGTATCTTAGAAACTTCAACACTTCCAAGCATTAATTTTCTAGTTATTCTGAGATCATTCTATAAGAACTCTTGTTCTGTCTTCATCCCAAATCATCAAGCATAAACTTTCTCTTTTTCCTTTATTTCCCAAAGAAATGGCAAAGACTTCAAAATCCGTTCCCCAAAAAGAAACTCCTTCTACCTCGCGATCGGCTCCGAAGAGACAGTCTCGCGCACTGGTGTCGATGAACCGGCACAGGGGCCTCCTCTAAAAACTTTCATCCTTAGGGGGTTCCCGGTCAGTGTCGATTTCAAGATTGAAAAAACTTATTCCGTACCAGGCTGATGTGAGTCGGTCTCGAGGTACATCTGCTCGATCACCGAGGATAATCTCTTTGAAGTCAAGAAGGACTACAACTAGGTTGACAAACACGCGGTGGTCCCTGAACCAGACGAAGCCATCACCACCCACGTCGAGGGATTTTTAAGTGTTTGCACTTATCCCTTCACGTTAGGCCCCTTGGACCCAGTCATCATCGACTTCTGCAAGAGATACGAGGTAACCTTTGGACATATCCACCCTTCCTTCTCAAGGATCGTAATCCTCCTCCGTTTCTTCGTGAGTCAAATCGAGGGGTTCCCCTTCACTATCGACCATCTCATGCACTTATACAGTCCCCGACTCTATTAGGGGGACTAATAAAGCGTGCTCATCGGGCTAGTAAAGCCCCATTCTCGAGTATCGACGAAGATAGGGATCGATGCTGGCTAGGCCGCTTCGTCTGAGTGAAGACCTCAGATTTGTTTTGGCAGAGCACATGCCGTTCCTGGAGAAGTGGAGCATGTCACGTAAGTTTAATTTTGCCTCCAAAATTTTATTTATCACCTTCTTTCCTTTTCTTTAACTGTGTTCTGTAACGGTGCACCCGTTGCCCGGACCCCGAATGCAGCTACTCGACTCAAGGAGTGGGTCGAGGGAATCAGAACACAAAGGTCGTATTCCGAGCACTTGTGGCGCGAGCTTTCAAAGGGCCGATTGGAATCCCGTTCGCAAGGTGAGATATCTTTCTCGGGTAGTTTTTGTTTTCCCTTTTGTATGACTGAGTCCTCACCCGTTGTATTTATTTTTGTAGGTTTATCCAAGGATGTCTAAATGAGGCCTCCATCCGATAACGATGATCTCCCCACTGAGTCCCCTTCTCAGAAACAGGGTGAAGAAAATAATAGAAAAAGGGCTCCGAGTTCTCCGAGATTGGAGAAAAACAACCAAGGAGGAGGCTGATCTACAAGCCAAAAGAGACCTCCAGCTCCCGAATACCTGATTCTGATTCCCTCCACCGGCTCACGGATCTGAAGAGGACGAAATATTTGTGTCCCAAGAGCCATCGATCCCTGAAAAACGAGCACCAACCGAAGGGGAGATGACAAAGTCTAGCTCCTCCTAAATGCAAGAATCCAATGCACCAGTAAGGGTCGAGGATCCTCAAGACGCCGGTCCCATTCCAACCGGTGTCATAGATATAACGGGTCGCCTTCATTTACGGACTCAATGTTTGGCAAAGCCAAACGACAAAGTATCATTCAAATGAGGGGGTCCAAGGAGCGAACGATCCCCTCAAAAGCATTTTTGATGGCGTGGACTCCATCACCACGGAGGATGTCACCGGATTGGCTGATTTAGAACTACCCAGAAGGAGTCCACCCACGGGGACGGGTAGGTCTAGTTCGAGCCCAAGATTGGTAAATCGGTTCCCTACTCCGGGTGCCGATCCCAATCGGAAGCGGTTGATCAATATCTTCATTCTGTAGGATGCCCGGATCCTTTCTGTGCCTGTTGGGTTATCAAGTTACCTCCGATGCCTGGTGACTGAATACGACAAAGCAAAGATGAATGAGGTGGAATCCCCATGCTTGTTCAATGTAGCACAACAGGCGTTGAATCGGGTAAGGTGTCACCAAACCTCTTTATTTTCTTTCTTTGGTTTCTTTACCAATCTAAATATTTCCTTGTGTTTGCAGGCCTCGGTGCTTCACCACGAGACTTTCCTCCAATATCGAAAAGAGCTAAGCCTCCTTAAGGCCGAAGCCAAAGAGCTTATTGAGAAAATAGATACGTACAAACTTCTTAGTGAGCAACACGAGGAAGAGGCTAAGAGTCTTGGGGCCGAGTTGGACGCGGCTCAGAAAGAACATGCTGCCTTGGTGGAAGAGGTAAAAGTCTTTGAGGATAGTGATGATGAATTAGGCTTGGTGATTAATGGTCCGAATCCGTAGGTCCAACAAAAATTTGATTGAGTCGATCAACTACGAGCTGAGATGGACGTTGTCAAGGCTGAGATCGACGAGTGGAGGGGTAGGATGGACCGCCTAGCTTAGAAAAGGAGACTGTTCGAGCGCAACTAGCTTTGATCGAGACCCAGCTTCGAGCAGCAAAAGAAAAGGTCGACGCGCAAGCCAAGAATATTGAAGAGCTCCAGTCTCAGCTAAGTTTGACTGCCTCCGAGCGAGAAGTCATTTCCAAGGCGTTTGAAACAGTCAAGTCGGCGGCCATTGTGATTAAAGATGATGTCGATGAGATGGTGGCCCAATATAAGACCGATGCCGAGGTGGCCTAGGACTGCCTAACGGACAACATTGAATATGAGAGGTTGTAGTAGCGAAGAGAAGCCCTCGAGGAGATTCATGATCGGGGTTTTGATATATCAGCCGAGATCGAAATCACTAAGGGTCTCAAAGCCGAGGACAAGAAATTGGCTTACCCCGAGGAAAAAGAATAAGACTCCGAGGGTTCTGGTGGGTTCGGGGGTGAAGAAGACCAGGCTGTTTAAATGCTTTTGCAGAAGTTTTTTGTTTTTTTTTTGTTTTTAGTACTATGTGTACTTTGTACCTTTGTCAAGGCTGCTTGGCCTTTGTAAAGATTTTATGTTTATAATATAAGCCTTTCTTTTCCCCTTGGCAGTTTCTAAATTTTGTTTTTACTTTGATTTATTATTTGTGCTTGCAAAGATCGAACTGCCTTAGCATGAACTAGTTAGGTCGTGTTTGGTGGTTCGAACTACCTAAGCATAAACAATTTAGGGCACCTATTTGCAAATGACTCAGGTTTACTAGTTTGCGTCACCAAAGATCGGGTAAGGGTTCAAATTACCTCTAAGAGAAGGTGTTAGGCACTCTTCGAGGTCCACAACTGTGGGTCCCGGCCGAACTCGAATTATATGAATTAGTCAGACAAACAAAGACAAAAAAAGCAAGAAGTTTGAGAAAATTCATTATTAAAAGACTTTGAGTAAGTACAAATAAGCAATTCAAAGACAAGATTGGGGGGGGGGGGGGGGGGGAGGGTCCTGAGTTTTTTAGCCTAAAGGAGTAATACTTTGTAACTCCCTCGAGATGGGGTGTTACTCATATTATTTAGCGGGCACATACTATCATCTCCTGCTACCCGATTACTATCTTTAAGTTTTTACCTAAAGCACACTAGTTGATTCTAAATCGTGCCTTATGCGTGCACTACCCGTCCTATGCATATGGCCCAGGAGGCATTTGGACCTCTATTTTAGGTGGTTCTAGACTTAACTTAGGCTGCTCAAAATGATAAATCTAAGCGACATTCCAAAACATGTAGGACTGCACATAAAGGCATTAAATGGCTCAAGTTAGCCTCCATATGTAAGCAACAAATGCACGCAAACAGGTTTTGCATATTAGGCAGGTGACAATTTTAGAATTAATAGAGTATTAAATCCTATAGTCATGGCTTCTAGGTGATTCTGAATTTTAAACGTACAGGCAATGTTGTTTTGCATATCGCGAGTGTTACAAATCCTATAAGCATGCTTTCTAAATTGTTTGCGCAGTAAAGCAATGAGACAGCTGGTAGTTCAAAAATTGCCAGCTTTTGTTTTTGTCAACACACTTTTAGGCGAGCAATAGGGTCCTGTAGGCAGGATTTTTATTGGCAATTGAAACTGGTTATTTATCCTTTCATCCCTATAGGCATGCTTTCTAGGCGAGCAATTTAATGGGAATAACAGTAATAGTAGCTAATTCAATTATAGTCCTATAGGCATGAATCTATGTGAATATTGTAAAGAGCAAGTATTTATTACTTAACGTAATACTATAGGCATGATATCTAACATGAAGCAATTTGAACAAATAATTATTGTATTGCAGTATAATAGGCAGTTAACAATGTGAGGGAAATGAGCATGTGAGCATGTGAAATATTTATGTCCTATAGGCAAATTATCTAACAAACACATAGAGCATGTTGAACAAATTGAACGCTCAAATCCTATAGGCAGAATTTCTACCCTTTCATGCAAATATTGGAATAGACCCATTTTCCCAATTTTTACTAATACCCTAATTGTCATTAGAGAATTATTACAAGCCCAATAATGAAATAAATTACAAAGTGATAGAAATAACTATAGTGGGCCTAAGACAGGCCCAAAGTGTACCCTGCCTAGCCAGGCCTTCAATTTTATCTCCACACGGATATCAGCATAGCCCAGAAACAACAAAAGAACTTGGATCATACCAACAACCATAATTGATCAAAGGATCCAGGAAAACAGTCATTTAGACAAGCTAATTGGCATATTCAATAGGCATAGAGAAGGCATAATTAAGCAATCAAGAAGAATGTGGCCAAGAACCTTTGTCCCTAGGGTGTGTCAGAGTTCACAAGGGCCTCAAACTGGACCCCGAGCAGTGCTCACACTAGGGAGGTTAATAGACAAGTTTTATGGGGCCCTGGCTTTCAGCCGGCCAAGAATTATAGGTTTAGAATATGGAAGCAACCAATGAAAATAGTAGTAAAGTAATAAGGTTTGGAAAAGTGCATTTACAGATTTTTAGAGACAAACATTACATAGTGATCACATAGTGGACACAGAAATTGCATGAACTCAAGAGACAAGTGAATGTTGCAAGGAGTCTGAAGCTTATGGGATTACAAAGTTAATAGGCAAGGAGCATTAGGCTAGTAAGACAAACAATTATCACTAATGTAACAAGTTCAAAACCTAAAGGATCAAATTATGCTAAACATAGGGATTAAACAGTACAACCTATACCAGCAAGGCAGATATGATCACATATTATAGGGGAAAACAAGTCAGGAAAGACTAATCTAATATACGTAGCTGTTAGGGGTACATAATTGGCAGGGTAAGGATATACTAAGTGACAAACATAGTCATATGAGCAAATTACAACTAGAGTGAAGGTTTTAACAGATTAGGGCATACCAATAACATAAATTAATCACTATAGAAGTTCATAATCAGCCAGGAAACATGATTAGGCCATACAACCAATGCAACACTCAAATTGTCAACATATTAAGCTAAACATGCTTCGAACTGTCCAAATTGCCTAAGTTAGATACAAAGACATTTTTTAGGACTAACAATTTAGGCTTGAGACAATGCTAGAGAAGTTCATGCTATAGGCAGAATCACACATGAAGAGAGTTAAGAAAATACATTAAGTCATGCAATTTCAGAAAACATAGATATGCTAATTAGAACATAATGGAATAAATATTGCGAAGGTTGAGAAACTAACCAGTTATTGCTTAGCAAACAAGAAAAGAACAGCAATATTACCCAAAATCCCAGATGCATCAATTTTCCAATGGTTTCAAAGAACCCAGGGCAGTGCTCACACCCAAAAAAGGTCAGAAAGGTAGAAAATCTGGTGGCCTTGGCTTTAAGCCGGCCAAGAGCCAAAAATAGAACAAGAGAATAAATGAACATAGAGTAAAGCCCTAATTTTTTTCAGTAGATATTTTAGCGATTGAAGTCTTGTACAGAAGGGAATGGGGGAGGGGTTTATATAGTAGTAAAATCGAACAATAAACAAGGAGACGGAGTGATTTAAGCAAGAAATAAGGTAAATAAACATGCAAATCAGTCAAAAAATAAATTTAAGAGATCTGTAAACCCTAGTTTTAGGGAAAGTGAAAATCAAATGAATATAAACAAATAGTCAGACTCACAGTAGCATAGGACGAATATAGACAGAATAACACTCAAAATTAGGGGTTTGAACCAATTTTTGTTCGATTTCGGAAGAGATCTGCTTGCCATGTTTAGGCAAACACTATTGGAGAACAACTAGTACCAAAGAGGGGTCGCATATGGTAAGTAATAGCAATCAAATCCCATGTTCAGTGGGATTAGAAGAAGGTTTTAGGGGGGGGGGCGGCTAGGTTTTCTGAAGGAGGGAGAAAGGAGATGAGAGGATATAGAGGCAGCGGACAAAGGGGAAATAGGGTTAGGGTTAGGAGTTAGGTTAATTAAAGGGAGGGTTTAATTATGGGTCGTTGATCTTGAGAGATCAACGACCAGGATTATAAGAAAGCTCGAGCGGGTCATGTAAAGCAGGTACCAACCGGGTTGGGATTAGTGGGTTGTTTGGTTTGGGCTGGGGTTATTGGGCTAAGGTATTGGGGGTTTAGGGCCATTTATTTGGTCCGAAATTATTTAGGAATTAGGGCTAGTTTTTAAATACCCAACATTTATAAAAAATAATTTATAAAAGTAATTAATAAATAACAAAAATATTATTTTCGTACTAAAATGATTGAAAATAATGACTTAGTATTATAAAGTATAAAAAAGTTGCTTTGGCACACATAATGTAATTATACATTGCAATTAGCCTAAAATGCAAATGTAATTATAAAAAAATAGAGTAAAATATTATAAAACATACATGTTGGTGTAAATAATAAATTTGGATGATTAAATCATCATAAAAATAGTTTGAAGTATAATTATTGAATATTTATATAATAAAATGCAGAAAGAAATTAATTTAGAGCTTTTAAAAATAATGAACTGTATAGGTTTATAAATTAAATGATGATACAAATATACTATTTTGAAAGTAATATATAATTTTTAAGAATATTGAAAAAACTGGGTATCAACACCACACGACCGCTAACCTACTCACAGGAGATAACCTACATGTGAAAATTACATGCCGACATTTTCCAGCGTCGCTGCACTGGGTACAATTACTACGAAATCAATAACCCATTCTGAGCTCGTTCCCATTCCCTAGTTGTACAATTCCGTTCATTCCTCACGGACATCATCTGAGGGTGCGTCAATACATTCCAATCTGCAGTCATGTTGTATTCTTCTTCGTACCAAGCAACCCCTTTTTGTCGCGTCCAATCTCCCGCCATATAATAGCCATTGGTCTAAGTTAAGACCGTAGACCCAGTCACTGTCCACCATAAATACCAAATCACTCTAATCTTTCCCCAAGGCGTGTATTCATCCTACCACAGAACCCCTATGTTACTCTGCTACTCTCCCACTTTGGCGGAACTCACTCCTTTAAGAAACTACTCGACTCATGTTTCTCACACTTGGCCTTCTAGAAGTCTAACCACTGCAAGATACCTCTCACATGTCCTTCCTCATCGTTCGCTGCCCAGTTGTTGCCTTAAATCAAAATCTATCTCTGTAGCATTTGAACCATTAGCTCGCTAACAACTTTAAAGCCCTTCAAAGATCATATCTCGAGCCCTAAACACCAGGAACACTTATTCAATCCTGAACCGCCACACACTGCGATCTCTGATAGCCGCTTCTCCGGCACTATTTCACCATACCAGGCCCCGAAGGCGAATTAAAGAAGACCATAACACCGGCAAACTTCATGCATTCAATCAAGGGTGACAGCACCACATTACTAATGAAAATTCTACCATGCTCGGAAATACCAAGTCTCGTTACTCCATCAACCCAAATTTGAGCATTCGCAGTCCGATTTCCTTTCCTTTCCCGAAAATAAAATACTGAATCTCTGAATCATGCACTGAGTAAACCTCCTCCCACGTCATTCACTGCTTCTACGTCTGGACAAGCATCCTACCATTTCACCAACACTGGGCGATAGCAACGCGCGAACCGTCATGACAATCAATGCCAAATATCCAAAACCTTAAGAGGTACTGATACTAATCTGAAACGATAGAACGGCCTTCCGCAAGGCGATGACATTAGCCTCAATCAATTACGCAAGGTGAAACATCCTGTACTAAATCTGTAGTAACATTACAATTTCCTCATTTCTCGATCGATAGCAAGCACTTCACGTCGGATAAGATTGAATGGGAAGGAAATGAAGGCATAAGCCTCAAATGAATCAAATCGCACGACGAGGAATCAAGAAGGGAAATGCTCCTAACAGCCTTGTAGCCTCTCGAAGATAAGTACAGACGTCTCCGTACTGATCCGCAAGACTCTACTAGACTTGTTCATTACTCATGTGACCTAAGTGAACCTAGTGCTCTGATACCATGTTGTCACAACCCAAAAATCCATTAAGGTCGTGAGTGCGCCGGACACCACTGTCAGGCAAGCCAACAACAAATACTTAATTTGATTCTCGTTTTAATATTTTTGGAAATCATATTTCCTTCAATTAAATAGAAATAGAGGGAAAAGTACAGAGTAAATAATGATATTTTTAACAATTTTCAATACAGAATAACCCATAATCATCCCAAAACCCGGTGTCACAAGTGCATGAGCATAAACTAAGAATATGAAATAAAATACAGGATCTATCCAGAATACAAGTTGGACAGGAGAAATACAAATACCCTGAAGGAGACTCTGCTGGCTACGGGTCAAAATACGAAGTGCAGCTCACCTAAGTATCTGCACACATACACGTCTCTGCTCTCACAAGGCCGCTAAACATAAATGCACCTGCACAAAAATGTGCAGCAAGTGTAGTATGAGTACGTAAGCAACGTGTACCCAGTAAGTACCCAAAGAAGTAGTGACGAGGGGTCGACATCAACACTCACTAGTGGTTCAACAACATAAGGTACAGTAAAGAAATAAGTAAGTATGAGGCATAGAACATAAATGAAATAAACAAGTATAATTCACACGTTACAAATCCCCCTCTTCATGAGGAACTCAAGATCATTATTTCAAATTTCCCTCCTTACCCGGAGCATATATATATATATATATATATATATATATATATATATATATATATATATATATATATATATATATATATATATATAGTAAAACTCATCAAGTGGCTTACCATAATTCAAATCCAATGAAATACTCTGTCCATCAGTGACCACCGGGTCCGGCTGCGTAGTCTGCACAACATAAAGAAGTGTAGGTGTAGCATAAGTACAACCGACCTCATGTACTGAGTAAGTGCCGAGCCTAACCTCGGCGAAGTAGTGACGAGTCTAGGACCGACAACAATATATGTACCTGTGAAATTCTCTATAATAACAGGAAAACAAATATCGACGGAAATAAGCAAGTAAGACAGATACGGGGAGAACATGCTGGGGGTAAAAGGGGCAACAAAATGCTAGCACAATAGAACAGGGTAATAACTGAGGTGTAAAAAGTAAAACCCGGAATTTAACGTCTCAAGACAGATAATGAATAGCAAAAGGCACGACATGTCCCCTCGTGCATAATCTCGCAATCACTCGGCACAGAATGTCCCCTCGTGCATAAATAATCAACACTCGACACAGAATGTCCCCTCGTGCATAAATAATCAACACTCGGCACGGAATGTCCCCTCGTTCAATAAATAATCAACGATCAACACGGCATGTCCCCCGTTTGATAAATAACAAGCAATCAGCACGACATGTCCCTTCGTGTAATAAATAATAAACGATCAACACGACATGTCCCCTCGTGTGATAAATAATAAACAATCAGCACGACATGTCCCCTCGTGCGATAAATAATATAAAAGCAACAATATAATGTGAAAATCAACAATAAGAAGTCTCATGTGTATGAAAATACTCAATAAAATTCTATCGTCCCGGCAAGGGACTCAGCTATAACCAACCTCGCATCCGAAATATAATTTCAACAGTAAAAGCCTCAACTGAAACAAATAACACAATAACTCCCAATGCCATGAAACAACATTAAGGTATCACTTCTAAATCGCCAATTACTCATAGTACGGAGAATATTAAGAACATGGTATGATTCATCACAATTGACTCACGGGCATGCTTGACCGCAACATATAGGCACTCGTCACCCCGCCTATACGTTGGACATGACTTACACATAGCAAATAAGACTCTATACCTAATCCCTCAAGCTAAGGTTAGGCCAAACACTTACCTCGGCTCCAAAGTGCAAGTCAAGCCTCTAATACCGCCTTTCCTTTAGAATCCGACTCCGGAATGGTATTATCTAGACATAATCAACCATGGTATATCAATAATGGCTCAATAAATCAAACCCATAGCCTAATTACTTATTTCTAAGCATTCTTCCTAAAATTCCAAAATTTGACCCCGGGCCCGCTTGGTCCAAACAGAGGCTCAGACCAAAACCCGATCACCCATACCCTCACGAGTTAGAATATATAATTTGTTTTGAAATCCGACCCCAAATTGGGGTTGAATTACCCAAAAATCTCAAAAACCTAACTCTACCCAAAACCCCTAATTTCTACTTTGATTTTAGGCCTAGATTCTAGTGATTATGAAGAAAAGTGGGGGAAATAGGAGTTAAAATCACTTACCCAAGAGCTATGGAGGAAGGATTGGCTTGGAGGCCTTCAATGGAGGTTGGAGAGGAAACAAAAAGTTAAAGAATGGTAAAATCCCGTAGTAGCATTCTGTTTTTGACTTAAGGAATTAACTGGGCGATTTTGTTCATCGCGATCGCAAGAAAAGGGCTGCGATCGCGGAGAGTCTGGTCCTAACTCACTGCGATCGCAAAAGAGGAGTCGCGATCGCGGAATATAGCTTAGCTGACCCTATGCGATCGGAGGAAGAGGTTTGCGATCGCGGAACACTGGGACGTCACACTATGCGATCGGGGAATGGACCTGGACAGACCTCTGCGATCGCGGAGCAAGGGCTGCGATCGTAGAGAAGAAAACACCAGACACCAGAAACCAGTCCAAAACACCAGATTTTTGACTCTTTAACACCCCGTTAGCTACCCGAAACTCACCCGAGCCCTCGGGTCTCAAAACCAAAAACACACACGACTCCCAAAACATCCTAGGAACTTATTCAAGCATTTAAATCACCAAAAAATCGTCAAGATCATCGAATCAAACCTCAAAACTCTTAGAATTTTCTAAAACTTCAAAAAGCTTAACTTTCCCAATTTTAATCCGAATCACGTCGTTTAAAGTACGTTTTACACCAAATTTCACAGATAAAACAAATAACATATAATAAACCTGTTCCGAGGTCCCGAACCATAATACGGGCCCGGTAACAGGGTTTTCACTTAATTATTCAATTTCAAAATCCTTTATTATTTTCAGAAAACAATTTTCTTTAAAAATTTATTTCTCGGGCTTGGGACCTCGAAATTCGATTCCGGGCATACGCCTAAGTTCCATATTTTCCTACGGACCCTCTGAGACCGTCACATCACGGGTCCGGGTCCGTTTACCAAAAATATTGACCAAAGTCAACTTTATTCATTTAATTATCATAAATTCCATTTTTCATCAAATTTCAACATAAAGACTTCCCGGCTACACGTCCGGGCTGCGCATGCATATCGAGGTGAGATTAACGGAGGCTTTCGGGGCCTCGGAACATAGATTTAGCTAGGATTACTTAGGATGACCTTTTGGGTCGTCACAACTGAGGGTCGAACGACCCGAACCATATGATAAATCTATTAACCTGCCAAGGCGATCGGCCCGCTCCCATGAGAGTGTGGTACATTAATCCTGCCGAGGCGAATGTCCCGATCCCATAATAAGTGAAATACATAATCCTGTCGAGGCGAACGACCCGATCCCATTAGAATAAGAGGCTTTGATGGGTCCTTGACCCCACTCATGAATAAACATGTGAGTTGAAATTACTTTAATGAAAATCTTTCAATGAAATATATGTATATATATCGGAGACATGCCATAAGAGGAGGAATAATATCCGATGGCTAATCATGAACCGGTGAAGTCTCTACATTAACAAGTCTAGTCTCAAATAGAATGTAAAACAGGGGAAATAACAAGCGAGAGACTACGTAAACAGTACAACTATAGCATGGTGTGAACCTAAGTCTACCCGGACAATGAATGTAGCTACGTACGGGATCTCATCACCTCGCACGTACATAGCCCCCACAACAAGCAACATACATCAAATATATCACCTAGGGGTAATTTCCCCCTCACAAAGTTAGACACGAGACTTACCTCGTCTCAAAGCTCACTTTCCGGTCCAAAATTGTTCTTTCAATCCTCAACTCGAAGCCAAACAACTCGAAGCTAGTAAAATGATATAGAAAATAGTCAATACATGATCAAGAGTTCTAGATTTTTCTTCAAAATCCCAAATTTCCACAAATTTTCATGTCTAAATCCATGTATAGACCTTGTATTTAACTCACAACTAACAGAAATCACTTACCTAATGATAGATTATGAAATACCCTCTTCAAAAGCTCCAAATATTGCCCAAGTCGTGTGAAAAATGGGTGAATTGAACTCAAACCCCGCTTTTAAAACATTCTGCCCAGCCTAGGTCCGCCCTTCTTCGTGTTTGCGATCAAAGCCTCGTGTTCGCAAAGGCTCCAGACTCCTCTGCTTCGTGTTCGCGAAGGCTAAATGGCTCTAGGACTAACCACCCCTTTCCTTCTACGCATTCACATTTGACCCTTTGCGTTCGCGTAGTTCCCTCAGGCAATACCTTCGCGTTTGTGACCTCCTCGTCGCGTTCGTGTAGACCAAAACTCAGCAGCCTCAAAATTCCTCTTCACAAATGCGGGACCCCTTTTGCGTTTGCGAAGAAGGAAACCAGATACTAGCTATAGCAGTCCAAAGCAGCCCAAAATGATCTGAAACCATCTCGAAACTAATCGGAGGCCCCTGGGGACCCGTCCAATCACACAAACCAGTCCTATAACATACCACGGTCCTGCTCGAGGCCTCAAATCACATCAAACAATATCTAAATCATGAATCGCACCCTGATTCAAGCTTAATAAACTTTAGAACTTCAAACTTCTACATTCGATGTCGAAATCTATCAAATCACGTCCTATTGACGTCACATTCGACATTACGGATCTACTCCAACTTCCGGAATTGAAATCTGACCCCGATTTCTGTCGCGCCCCTTTTTCTCATGAAGTCGGGTTTCGACATTGACAACTCTTTTAAAGGAAAGGTTATTCAAAAGAAAGAGTCTCCACCTAACGGATTAAGGTGCGTTAGGGAACTTATTCGCAAATGACTCAAGTTTACTAGTTTGCATCACCAAAGATCGGGTAAGGGATCAAATTACCTCGAAGAGAAGGTGTTAGGAACTCCTCGAGGTCCACAATGGTGGGTCTCGGCCGAACTCGAATTATGTGAATTAGTCTAAGAGAAAAGAAATAGTTTGGACAAATAAAGAATTATTTTAACAGAAATGGGGGGGTGGGGGAGGTTTCCTATGTTTTTTAGCCTAAAGGATCAACCCGTGCAACATAAATAATATTTTGTAACTCCCTCAATACGGGGTGTTACTCATATTATTCAGCGAGCACAAACTATCATCTATTGCTACCCAATTACTATCTTTAAGTTGTTTACCTAAAGCACTCTATTTAATTCTAAGTCGTACCCTATGCGTGCGCTACTCATCCTATGCCTATGGTCGAGGAGGCTTTTGGACCTCTATTTCAGGGTGGTTCTAGACCTTAACTTAGGTTTCTCAAAATAAAAAATACTAAGCGACATACAAAAACAGTTAGGACTCTCAAATAGAAACAAGTATGGGCTTAGCCTCCGCATTTAGACATCAACTGCACGCCAAACTGATTAGCATTGATAGATTTTTATTAATTGCAGAATCCTATAGGCCGGATATCTATGTGATATTGAATGAACGAGCAGGTAGTCATGTATAAAATCAGTTTCTTATTACGATTATTAGAACCTACATAAATTTGCCTACTGATTTTAGTATAATACGATTAAGCCTATTAGCATGGTATCTAGGTGTTTTATGCGATAGTAAATAATGGCAAGTCACAGAAATAGACCCAAAATTATTTGTTTTAATCCTATAGGAATATTGTTTAGTGAGGATAACAACAAAGTATTTGGAAACTCATGAGTAAATGGGCAGAAATGACAATTAAACAAATTCAGGCATGTAAACATGAATTCTACATTTTGATCCAGTTTTAGATCCTATAAGCATAATTTCTACAATTTGAACAGTTTCAGATCGTATAGGCATGATTTCTACAATTTGAACAGTTTCAGATCCTATAAGCAGGATTTCTACAGTTTGAACAATTTTAGATCTTATAGGCATGATTTCTACAATTTGAATAATTTTAGATCCTATAGGTATGATTTCTACAGTTTGAAAAATTTCAGATCATATAGGCATGATTTCTACAGTTTGAACAGTTTTAGATCCTATAGGCATGATCTCTATAATTTGAACAGAACAGAGTATAAGCAAACATTTGCACGCATATTGGACCACACCATTTCATATAAATATGATTACTAACAGAACATAATGAGGTACCTATAGGCAGGATTTCTAACATACAACACATATAATAACA
This sequence comes from Nicotiana undulata, assembly GCA_005239495.1. Taxonomy (NCBI): domain Eukaryota; kingdom Viridiplantae; phylum Streptophyta; class Magnoliopsida; order Solanales; family Solanaceae; genus Nicotiana; species Nicotiana undulata. The sequence continues at coordinate 20,582 of ML246684.1, forward strand.
CATTGTTGGACCTATAGGCAGGATTTCTACCCAACTTATTGCAAATGTAAAAGAAGAACCATTTCCCAATTTCACTAACACCCCAGAATTGTTATTACAAAATAATTATTATAGAGAAGGGTTTTAACGTAATAAATTACAAAGCAAGTATAACTATAGGGAGCTTACAACATGCCCAAATACACCTGGGCATGCCAGACCTTCAACTCACAATAGCTCCAAAATCCATGTTCATGGATACATAATAACCAGATGTTGAGTGACTCACTCATATCTTAAGGCTGAGCATAGAGAACCCAAACCCCTAGTGTGTCAGGTTCCCAAGGGCTTCAAAAACCCAGGGCAGTGCTCACACTAGAGAGATTGATTAGAAACATTTCAAGGAAAGACTAAGGACAAGATCCTAGTGTGTCAGAGTTCACAAGGGTCTCACATGAACCCTGAGCAGTGCTCACACTAGGGAGGTCAGAGGATAGAACCTAAATAGCCTTGGCTTTCAACCGACTAGGAATAAGATTTCAGAAGGATTAGGGGTGTGGAATAGGATTAGGCAATTCATTGAAGTACAGAATCACATATAAAACATATACAAACAAATAGTAGACATGCTTGAGCTTAGGAAAACTTAGTCAAGTTTTAGGAATTAAATTCAGTCGCATGCTAACAAGGCCAGTTCATAAGCAGATTCATAGTGATAACAGAGAGTCCATATCAGATTAAGTGTAGGAACCAGTGTCATAGGAAGGAATCACATTGGTTAGCAATATGTCAGGACATGTTAAAATTTGATTGAGGTAGTTATTAAAGGTGTCATAATACAGTAAGAACATAGTCAAACAGGCCACATTATAACAGGTTCCATAAATAGACTTATAAATCTGTTAGTGTACACATCTATACATGGTTAACCAATCCACAGGAAAAGGTATGAGAGTATGTTTATAAATAGGTTCATAACAACATAACTTTAAAGGATAGTCGTCAATAACATAGAGTTTAAGCAGAATTTCATTAATAAACTCAAAATGGGTTCAAACATGTCTCAAACATAGTCTAATTGCAGTAACACATTGAGCAAATAATCATAATGAAATGGCAGAGGGTCTAATAACTCACCAGTTGAGATGAAATAGGGAAGAAAAAGATCCAACGGTGTGGTAAGTATCACCAAACAGAAGCAAGAACTTGGAGATTTCTGGCCTTGGCTTTCAGCCAGCCATGAATCAGAACACAGATTAAGATTATTCAATAGAGTAGAAGCACACAACTTTTGTTTTTTGTAGTGAAAGATTTTTGAACTCAGAACTTAAAGACCTTTTTTAAAGGGGAGTGGAGAGGGGTTTAAATAGTGCAAGGATTAGAACATAAACATGGAAAATATCTGGTTTAAACACCAAAAAGGGCAAGTACTTAAATCAGTAAAATTGAAATCCTAAATTTTGGGTAAAAATACAAAAGATTGGCAGAAAATAAGGCAAAGAATCACATAATGCATACAATGAGCATAGACAGGAAATTATTCACAAGAATCACATAGTAGAACCGAATTTGGTTCAAGTAAAAAAAAGGTCTGAAACCTTAATTTGGGTAAACCACAAAATCGGCAGAAAATAATAAAGGCAAAGAATCACATATTAGCATAAAATGAACATAGACAGGAGGTTATTAAAAAAAACATAGAATCAGACACGATTTGGTTCAATTAAAGAAGATATGAAACCCTAATTTGGGTAAGTAAAATGAATTAACAGAAATAGACAGATTCATGCGTAATAGAGTGAATATAGACGAAATAATGATAAAAATCAAGCTTGAGATAGTTTCGGTTCGAATCAAAAGAGAATCTGAAACCCTAACCTTAGGGAATCAGCAAGATACGAACGAATCGGGCTTACATGGTTCAAAATAACGCATATGGACTTAAGGTCATCTAGATTCAAGAGGTAAAACTAATTAGGATATAATCAAAACGGGGTACTTGCCATGTTTAGGCAAGTACCTAAGTTATTCCATAAAATATCACCAAATAACGGAAATATCTCGAGATTGTAGGTGAATGGGGAAAGAATCCCATTAGGAACAGGCTTTTTGGGGGTTTTAGTGAGGCGGCAGGAATAGGGTTCATCAGAGGAGGAAACAAAGGCGACGGATTTGGGAAATGAGGATTAGGGTTTGGGGTAGAGATATAACAAAATGGGGGATCATTATGAGTCGTTGATCATTTTTTATCAATGGCTGGGATTTGAGCGGACTGGGTTGGGTTTAATTGAGTGGGTAAAGGTAATTGGGCCAGGGGTATTGGACTTGGGGTAATTGGGTAGGTTTGTGTAGTTTTAGGTCCGAAAATCAACTGAAAGTTTAGGACAGATTTTAAATACCCAAATTTAACCAAAAATAATTTATAAAAAATAATAACTAAATAAAAAAGATATCTTTTGTGCATGAAAATGATTAAAAATGATTATTTAACACTATGAAAATATAAGAGGTTATTTTTTGCATAAATAAAGTAATTATAAGCATGTATGGGCTATTATTGCAAAACGTGCAATTTAGCCTTAAAATGTGAATGCACTAAAAATATTTAAGCCTTTAAAATTATAGAAAATTATGAAAAATAATTGTATATGCTTGTAGATCAAATGATGATGCATGTGCACTATATATATATATATATATGTATGTATATATATTTAGAAAAATGAGGGAAAGGTTGGGTATCAATAGTTGCCCCTCTTTATCCGGGAAGGATGAAAGAGTTGTCGGGTAAAGAAATGATGATCGATTTTGACTGAATGGGGTGATTTGAATATATAGGCCACACTCTGGTCTCTAAGCTACCTACCTATCCTTGGTTTTACAGGAATCAGGCCATGTGCAGTTCTGGATCCAACGGTGGAATAAACCGATGAAATTGTTGTAAGAACGGACAAAATATTCTGGATAGGACATATTAGATGGGAATGGGTAACGGACAGTGATCGGTTATGTTTGAAATAATTTAAGGATATGAACATTGAAATGCAACTGGAGCGAAGATGGTTCCAGTTAGGAACGGTTACTTCCTGGGTCACCTGCAAAAACAAAATACGATGCATGCATATGGATTATCGCATAAATTTAAACACGATGCAAATTCCCATTCGACCATGGAGATCGTCTTTGGACGGTGAGAATGACGTCCTTAGACCATGAAGTCCCGAGCCATGAATTGTGCGGTAAAGGATTCGCATGCCATGAAATGATGTTCTCGGGCTATGAAGATGGTGCCTCTGAACCATGATGCCTTTGAATAATGATGTGCAATATTGAGAGATCCTCAGGCCATGGCATGGTGTCTTCCAGCTACGAGGATGATGCCTTCAGACTATGACGATGTAGCGCCCCCTTTTTTCTATCGCACGGGTTAGGTACAGAGAGATCGGGTTTATAACATTCTGGACAACTCCTTAAAGGAAGAGGTTTAAGGAAGAGTTGCCACCTAACAAGTTTATGGTGCGTTAGGGCACCTAGAGTTGATAAATCATGAACTAGTTCACGTTACCAGAGTTCCCACCACTTGTCCTTATCAATGGCGTTAACTCGTTCAATGTTGTGGTAGATCTCTCCACCCAACTTCCTTCTTCCATCGATGATCGAAAAGGTCTGGCGATCGTAGATATGGTTGTTACCGTTGCCATGAATGATTACCTCTTGATGATTCCATTCAAACTTCACAGCTTGATGTAGGGTTGATGCCACAGCCCCAGCAGCGTGGATCCAAGGTCGTCCCAATAGTAAGTTGTAGAATGCAGGCACATCTACCACTTGGAAATCTACATCGAACCAAGTTGGTCCCATCTATAAGCATAAGGTAATTTCTCCCATGGTGGACCTTTGTGAACCGTCGAAGGCCTTTACATTGATCTCTCCTTCCTTTATCTCATGTAGACTCTTGTCCAATCTATTGAGTGTGACCAGCGGACAGATGTTGAGACTGAGACCCCCATCAATTAGGATCCTTGTGATGAAATGATCCTCACATTGTACGGTGATGTGTAGTGCTCTATTATGCCCTAGCCCCTCGGGCGGTAGCTCATCTTCGTGGAAAGTGATCTTGTGACTTTCCAGTATCTAGCCTACCATGTTGGCCATTTCCCCACTGGTGATATTGTCTGGCACATATGCTTCACTCAGCACCCTTAGCAAAGCACTCCTGTGTGTTTTAGAGTTTTGTAACAGGGAGAGGATGGATATCTGAGCTGGCGTTTTGTTCAACTGGTCAAGGACTGAGTATTCCTTGGCTTGTATCTTTCTCCATTAATCGTCTGAACCTGTTTCAATGATGGGGGGACAGTTGTTGGCCTGCTTGCTAGATTCGGTCAAATGTTCAGGGGTATAAACTCTGCCAGTTCTTGTCATACCCTGTGCAGCGATGGCTTCCTCAGAGTTGCCTTTACCTTTCCTCCTTGCTTCAGCAGTATAGTCCCACAGAATGGCGTCTAAGTAAAAGGGTGCCGTTGTTGACATTTCCACTGGAATAGGCGTGGTCATTCTTATTCCTGTCGGAGTATATGTTATAGACGGCCGGATTGCAACTTCGAGCAGTCGCACAAACTCGACTTCGATCGGTCCTGGGGCCTTTCCCTTGATGGGTGGCCTTGATTCAAACTCAAGTGGAATTGACATGTTTACCTCAACTTCCTCAGACGGCTGCATCTGGACCACGATCAGATTAAGAGTAACCGCAGGCTTCTTCAGATCACCCTCGGCATTTAGCCCCATTGATCCCTCGGTATCCCAATCATCTTCAACCTCAATCATGTGGACACCGCCTTTATGGTCTGACAGCGGATTATTGCAAACATTAGGAGCAGGGTCCTTGGCTACAATGATCTTGTTATCTATGAGGGTTTGTATCTTGTCTTTCAAAGAATGACATTCCTCGATGGTGTGTCCCTTCATGCCGGAGTGGTAAGAACAGGTTTTGTTTGGGTTGACCCACTGAGATGGGTTCTCAGGGATGACAGCGGGGATGGGTGTGACATAACTGGCGGCTTTAATATAATTGGTCAATGGGTTCAGCTATGGCAGTATACTATTTTGGTGGACGACGGTCAAAGTTTGGGCGAGGTCTTGGGAAGCTTTGGCGATTAGGGGGTGATTGATAGTGAGAAGGTTGGGAGTTGTAGGCATTATAGACGGGAGATGGTTGTGAGTATCTGGGCGAGGTAGGCTGATATGTGGATGGTGGAGTTTGGTAGGCAGGTGAGGGTGTCTGGTATTGAGGTGAAGGTGCTTGGTAACTTGGAGCTGGTTGGTAAGTGAAGGAAGGTGCGGGGTATACTTGGTATTTGGGAGGGGACTTGGCTTGCTCTGCCACCATCACGGCTCCTACATCCCTTTTCTTGGACAGACCACCGTATTGCAGAGCTATATTGGTAGCCTGTAAGGCTTCAAAGTTAGTAACCATACCGTTTTATATGCCTTCCTCGATTCGCTCTCCCAACTTGATGATATCAGAAAACTTGTGCCCTTCGACCATCATCAGCCGCTCATAGTACTGAGGATCCTGAGCGCGCACAAAGAATTTCTTCATTTGTTCTTCTTCCAAGGATGGCCTGACCTTGGCATCCTCTGACCTCCAACGAGTAGCATACTCGCGAAAAGTCTCAGTTGGTTTCTTCAAGTTCTGGATGTAGAACACATCTGGTGCATTCTCCGTATTGAATTCGAATCTATCCATGAAGTCCGTAGCCATATTCACCCAATTGATCCATTTCTTTGGATCCTGATTGATGTACCAGGATAGTGCATCACCTTTCAAACTCCTCATAAAGAGTTTCATGCGGATCCTTTCATCTTTTCCCACGCCGACTAATTTGTCGTAGTAAGTCCTCAGATAGACTCTCGGGTCACCAGTACCATCAAACATCTCGAACTTAGGAGGTTTGTACCCCTCGGGTAGTTCAACATCGGGCTGTATGCAAAGATCCTCATAATTCAATCCCTCAATCCCTTTAACTCTTTCGACGCCCTGAACTCGGTTGGTCAATTTCTTGAGTTCCTCGACCAGATTCCTGATGAGCTTGTCCTTCTCGTCGGACTCATAGGTATGTGGTGCGGAATGAGCTACGGTTTCCACATAAATGGGGTTGTCATAAGCCTGGAGGTGATCTCTCGTCTGATCCTACAGAGGCGGAGTGTTGTAGTGACAAGTGTTGCGTGGTGCTGGTGGAATGAGATCTTTGGGGTGATTGGGTTGTTTTGGGACGTTTTGGGGTAAAGTGGGGTTCAGAGTATTTGGGAAGTGAACGTCTGGAACGTTGAGGGAGAATGATAAGTGGGCCAAATTCTTGACTTGGTCAAGTTCCTCTTGGAACTTCAGCAACTTCTTCTCTAGTGGAGACATACCCTCGTGCAGAACCTGAATACCCTGACCATCAGTGATCTCAACCTGTTCATCCCTGTTGTCTTTTCTAGTACCGCTTGCATCTGCCATTTTAATTTTACCCTTTCTTTTCCTTTTGGGAGGACTGGGAGGAGGAGTAGGAGGAGGGCCCTTTGATCTAGTGCAATAAGTTGTTGATGCCAGAGTGCACGAACTAACCTTTGGGGAAGGGAATAACTAACAAAAAAGGCAGTGAAGTCAGTGGAGATATAAAGAATATTGCGGTAATTTAAACACGTAATGTGAAAATGTAAAACGCATCCTAAGTTGGGGAACCTCTTTCATGCCGGAGGTAGGCCTAGCGACAAATTAATTGGAGAACTTAAATACTAAATGCCTCATTTTATTGATAATAAAATAGACAAATCCAACTTGACTCTAAAAACAATACGAAGATGTAAAATGTTACTAATGGACAAGGGACTTATTACATCAAAAGCAAAGTAAAGACAAATCCTATCTATTTGGTTCAAAAGGACCTTCCCCAGACTCGGCACCTCTACTTTCCTTGATCAAAATTCCAATCTCGCGGAGTCCCAACAATAAGTAGGTCTTGGCTAGAATTCCCACTTCAGTTCCCTCGGTCTTTTGACAAGTCTCGATCTTCCTAAGGAACGTTTCCTCCAAGTCAACTATGCCTCGTTCCAAGTGTTCTAGCCTCTGGGTGGAAGTTATGGCCATGTCCTTCCATTCCTTGATCAACTTTTTGTTGGCTATGTGGATTTTGTGATGATCTTCTTCACAGTCACGGAGCCTTTTGCGAAGCTGGTTGAGCCTAGTTGTTGCCTCGGCTTTCTCATCTATGACCCTATTTGCTCGAGCGAACCCTGGCTCAATACTTCCTCCCCAATTATCTTCCAACCATCTCAAATAGTAAGGAGAGCAACCAGCGTGATACCTGTCAGGCTCGATAGTATCCTTCTCCAACCGGATCCTACAGTGCCACAATTGCTGAGCTTGACATTTGTGAGGGCTATCGTCAAATGAGGGCTATCGTCATCTTGGAAGTCCGCCCTGAGATGACTAATTTTCTCGACCCTTGGAATGACTTGTTTCCTCCCTGCGTGCCTCATGACGCGAATTGGGATGTAAGGGTATGTCACTTTAAGCCCAATTAATATCAGGAATAGGGTGTCTCTAGTCCGAGTGATGAATTTGTCGGTCGGGAACCACTCGAACATCCATTGGATTTGATCCTCGGTCAAATCTCCCAATAATGCAACCCATCCCTTGGCATTCCCTGGTTGTGCAAACATGTCAGGGATGTAGTTCATACGCTTTGGATGATGGAAAGAAATATGATCATCCCAAACTCTCCTATGTATGTCTTGACGGTAGTCACCCCTTTGAAAATGCTCGGTAAGCCAAAGCTGGAGTAGCAGGTTGCAACCCTCAAAATATTTCGCTCCTCGTTGACAATTCTCCAAAGCTCGGTATATATCAGCAATAATCATAGGTACAATGTTGAAATCCTGCCCGTCGATCCCTTCCATAAGAGTCTTGGTAACCACAGCCAATCTGGTGTGGATTCTCCTCTTCTTTGTCGGGAAGACCATCAATCCCAAAAAATAGAATATGAATACGAATACACAGCGGTGAATGTGTCCTTGAGAGGTGAGGGCGAACTCTTCCTGATATGTGCGGTAAGACTGACTACGGCCATACCTCTCGTACAAATAGTCAAAAGGGATGTACGAGTCTTCCAAGCAGACTAAATCCGGATTCTTCTTGAGTCCCATCATTTTGAGAAAACCCCGGCCTGTTCGGTTTTCAGGCATCAATAACCCTTGAGACTCCTAAGGCAAACCAGCTAAACCCCCTATCTCCTCTAGCAGTGGTGTCATCTCATTGTTCCCAAATCGAAAAATCGATCGATCACAATCCCACAATAAGGTGGCAGCCTCTATCATTATGCTATTAGGATGAATGTCCAAAAGAGAGGGCAAGTTGCCCAGCTGTTTTCTGACTGTTGTTTTGTCGCTTGAATACAAGTCTTCCTACCAATTTAGAAGTTTTGGGTGGATGTTGGTGACCATGCCGAATCTAGGGACCTCGTGCCTCATCTCTGCAAAATAAATAGGTTAGGACCTTACCCCCACCGGACTCGACTATTTAACATCAATAATTAGCAATGAGCATTTAAGTTCTCCAAATAAATGCACAGAACGTGAAAGCGTCCTTTTGGGTTCCAGGGAAACCCAATGGACTTTGGACGATTCTATCTTAAAGGCTTTTGTGCGGACAACACGTTAGCCTGGCTAGGTTTGACCATGATGCATGCAACATACAATAGAGTAAGGTTTCTATTGGGTTTTTAGACTGGTACCCTTGAGCAGACAACTCAAGGGGGAAGGCATGGAACTGTCGACTGCACCGCTGATCGACTAGTTTTATTGCAAATACGCCTTTTCGAATTTAGGGGTAATAATATTGGAATTGCGCAACCACTCATTGTAAGCGTTGCTATAGGATTTATTTGGCACTGGTGGAATATGAATGCGGAGCATGATATGTAGTAATAAGCATTAAAACGGATAAACATGTATTTTCACGTTGAGGAAAACAGTAAAGAAAGGAAATACAACAGTTATAATGGAAAGCGGTTACAAAGAAGACATGAAGATATGTCAGTTACGTTCAGGTGAAATAAATACCTGTAAAAGTAAACAATTAACGGCATATAATGGGGAATAGGAAAAGGCATAAGCATCTAATGCAAATTAAAGGTCCAAATTTACAAAGCAAATTGTAATGGTATGGGAAGAGTCCCCAGCAGAGTCGCCATGCTGTCGCGCCCCCCTTTTTTCTATCGCACGGGTTAGGTACGGAGAGATCGGGTTTATGACATTCTGGACAACTCCTTAAAGGAAGAGGTTTAAGGAAGAGTCGCCACCTAATGATTTTATGGTGCTTTAGGGCACCTAGAGGTTATAACTCATGAACTAGTTGGCGTTACCAGAGATTGGGTAAGGCTTGAAGTTATCCCAAGGGGAAGGTGTTAGGCACCCTTCAAGATCCACAACTGTGGGTCCCACCAATAAGTTTTGTGAATTTGGACGGTGAGCAAATAACAAGTAAGGTTCATATAAGAGGGGATTTAAAACAAGTATGAAAATCTTTAAAGGGTTTTGAAATAACATGAGAATAAACATTTGAAAAGAATTGTCCTAGGTTTAAAGTAATACGGATCACTTCAATGCAATACCCGGTATGTCACACCTCGAAGAGGCGGCTACACGTGGTATTAGCGCACCGGTCATCATATCCGTATTCTACCCTTCCCACCCCGTAAAGGTTGTTAAAAATGCGTGTGTTGGTCACGAACGCTTATTGCGTGCCATTACCCGTCCCATCCTATAAGTCCTGGAGGGTGTTTAGGACTACTGATCCTACAAGGCAGGAACTAGGCTGAACGCCTAGGTTTAAAGGACAAAATACTAAGCGACATACAAAACAAGTAGGACTGCACATATGAGGGAACATATAAAGACAAAGAAAGGCTCACAGGTCCCTCCACACATAAACATGTAAGTATCACGTCTCAAACACAACTAAAGTCTCAGGACAGGAGTTCGAAAATAGGAAGTTTAGTAAAATAGTAGGAGTCTGGGTTAGAAAACTTAATGAAGACAGAAACTTTAATTAAAACTGATAGTTGATTTCAAAATGTATAGTAGCTAAAGGCAGCAGTAAAACTTAGAAATATGCAGTGATTTAAAGCTTTCAGTAAACATAGATGAAAGTTATTAAAGCATGGGTTTGAAATAATTTTAAAGGATAAGGGAATAAAATAAAGTGGCTCAACATAGAGTAATAGCTATTAGTTTTCAAAGGACTGTAGTAAAGAAGTAGTAAAATGGTATCATAATATAGTGACTTGAAGGACATACAAAGAAAAGATTTGAAATGGCACGATTTTGAGCAGAATGAGGCATCTTTTGAAATCCCAGTGGTTGGAAAAACATAATAGAACAAGAATCAGTGAAAATCAGTAAAAGAAATAGATGCACAACTTCGAGACTGTTGAAGTAGAGCAGGAATTTTAATAAAAGAAATGAGCTTCAGTGAAATAAAACAGGAGTGGGAGCAGCAGGGTTCAAAATGTTTAAAGGAAGTTATTAAACTAGAAGAACATGATTGATTTGATTTTAATACGTATTAGGCCTAAGGTTTGCCTAGGTGTCGTATACATTGCCTACCTATTTTAAAAAGTGAACACACACATTTGGATTCTGATTTTAATAAATATATGTTTGCAGGGAATTGTTTAAATAGGTTAACCATATTTTATGAGAGTATTAAATTGTGTTAACTAGGCGTTCAGGTTCTGACAAATAAAAAGTCTTAAGGGCAGGATATCTAATGCACAAAGTATCACCTTAAGACATGGTTTCTATATGTCATGTTTATAAAATGCATGAGCAATACATTATGACAGTCTTTGTTACTCATTTAGTTATACTAGGCGTGAATATAATAGGTATGTTAAAATGAAGAACCTAAACATGATTTTTAATGTATGGTATGCATGTCCTAGGCATGATACTATTGCGCACATAGGGAAATAAACCCTAAGTCATGATTTCTACCCATACTAAACTAAACATGCATAATTCCCTCCCATATTCACTATCCAGCCCCAATAGTTTATTTATAAATTATTACAGACCATAGAAAATGAATTACAGTAATTGCAAATAGAAAAATAAGAAGTTATTATATAGAGAGCCTTCAAACAGGCCCAACCTTCCAGCCTCACCCTTTTGAGCCTCACAGCCTTACACAACCTGGATGCGGCAAAGCTCCCAAAGGTCCTTGTGAGGGCCCTGGCCAATACCAGCACCCAGCAATTTCCAAAGTTGAGATAGGTGCAGTGTAGAATTACCTGCCTCAGTGTGTCAAAGTTCAGAGGGAACTCAAGGTCCCTAGGAAATGCTCACACTGAGAGGGTGGATCCTAAAGGTCTAAGAGTAGTGTGAAGTGCAGGAAGGAGTAGTTAAAAAGAGTTAAGTTTTGAAAAGGAGTTTTGAAATAACATGACTTTAAAGAATAGTATAAAGATCTTTTATTGTAAAGATAGTTTGAAAAGGAAACAGTAGAATGGCCATAACTCAGCAAGTATGCATAATTCAAGAAAAAGCAAGCACAAAGAGGGGAAAGGGATTGGGACAAGTAATGGTAGTAGCATCTTTGCAGTCATTAATCCTTAGCACAAAGTTACATATTTTCACAGAGTATGATATGCCAAGAGTTTATCATATATTATAGATACAAGTCTGAGAATACTAAGTATTATAGATGCATTAGAAGCCAGACAATTGATAAAGAAACATACATAAATAGATACTAGGTATGCAGAAAGAAGCAGTAAAAGATCATATAGGCCATAATGAATCATAGAGAAGAAAACAGGAGTCATGATAGGCTAGAAGAAGAAGAGAGATCATAGAGAGATAGTAGACATACTAGTTACATGGTAGGCAATAAAACCATAAGTAAAAGCACAGAAGAAACAATAAGAATCTTAACCAAAATTGAAACATATTGTTTTAGGATGTGGTAAACTTAACTAGAACATACCAGTGTTAAGAGAGAGAGCAAAGCAGAAGAGAGCAAAGTGATAGCACTATTAGCCTTGGCTTGCAGCCGACTAATAATAGGCAAGAATAGAGAGCAGCAAATAGAGCCAAAGAGATACATCAAGAAAGAGCACAAGAGAATAGTGTAGATGTCTGTGTGTGTTTGTGTGATCAAGAGTGTGTGTAGAGTGTCTGTGTAAAGAGAGAAGACAGGGTATATATAGTTTGAAAAACGAGTAGTCACATATGTAAATGATGCATAATTATGGAAATACAACCAATTAGTATCAATTAAAATACTGGACCCCTTCAATGAAGGAGTCAAGTTCAAATGGTGCAGCCAGGCTAAGTAAGGAAAGGAAATCAACTTATAAGACTGATTTTATTTAATTAGAGACAAGAAAATCATATGGCACATAATAAGAGCCAAATACATAGTATATAATTAAGCAAAGTTGAACTAATATTATATTTATACAGTAAAGAAGAGTATCAGCTTTAAAAAATCAATTGAAGTAATTTCGGACCTAGTTACAATCACAGGGAATCAAAAATAGTTAAGGAAAGTATCATATGAGTAAGGAAAGCACTCAAAAATTGGTACAGAATTACAAAGGACATACAGATTCACCTATTCAAGGAAGGCATCACATGCCTGGGGATTCTTACACAACAGGATCGATATAAATCGACAAGTAGACATCCAGTAGAGAAGAGGTCAGAGTTTTTCAAACATTTAAATAGCAGTCACTGATAGACATGAAGATATACTCATAGAAATCAACAAGAAGAGGTCTTAATAATGAATCAAGCGAAAGTCATAAAGAAACACACGAGTACACATAGTCAAACAATAAGGATCAACCTAGAACACTAGGGTTTCAACAATAACAGTTCAAACAACAAGAAATCATGAGATACTCGCTTAAACATAGCATAGATGACTAAAATCAAGAGGAAATACTATTTTGAGAACAGGGTATAGAAACCCTAGCTTTGAAATTGTTAAAAACGATATTTTACGGAGAAAACCATAGAGAAACTTTATAATATTGTAAAAATGTAAACGGATCTTAAAAGAAAACCAAGATACAAAAGATTAGGGTTTCATGGAACCCATAAAAGAGGGAAAACCTCAGAGATGACATAGATTTAGGCCGGAGAGACTTGTAACACTTACTCAAACGGCCGAGGAAACGCCAAAAAATGGCAAGAGGCCCAAAGGAGGTGAGTGGACCGCTCCAGGATCGTCTGAAGAACTCAGGGTATCACTGAGCATGTGAGAGGCGAATGGATGACCAGGAGATGATAGGGAATCAAAGTTCCGGTGAGAATCCACCGGAGAAGATGGCTGGAGTCCATCGAAGAAGGAAAGTCAGGAGACTTCTAGAGAGTTGTAGAGAGATAGAGAGATAGAGAGATGAGATAGGAACCGTCTCTAAGGAAATGAGACGGAAAGGGGGGGGGGGGG
>ML246684.1:34198-59987 GCA_005239495.1 Nicotiana undulata
GTAGGTGAGTTTATTTAGGTAATTAAAATCTGGGTCGTTGATCTGATCTGATCAACGACTCAGATTGGCTTGGGATTGGGTCGCGTATTTGATGGGTTTTGGGCTGGGTCGTTTATGATCTAGGTTGGGTATTTTAATTGGGTTTGGGTTGGGGTTAATTAGGCTAGATTTTAAATAATAAATGGCTAGATATTAAATACCCAAAAATAGATAAATAATTAAATAAACAACCAATAATTGTACAAAAAATTAAAATTGAGTTTAAATAGATGAAATTACAGTAATTAAATAATATTAAGTGTAAAAAAGGCATAAGTTTCGAATTAAAATAATACACAATGTTTAATTGGGCTATAATTGCAAAATTATCGTAATTGAAATTAAATAAGATCCAATTGGCCAATTTACGAAATAATTGGATTTAAATAAGTAAAAAGTGATTATAAATGACATACTGAACTAGAAAATATTTTTGAAAATATTTTAGAGTACAATTTATACAATATTAAATAAATAGGGAAACAATTTAGATAAAAATATGGAAAAATTAGGAAAAATGCTCATTATTGCAAAGAGTGATTTTGAAAGCTTATATACCAGTATGAAAATAATTTGAGGAAAAAGTTGGGTATCAACAGATGCCTTCGAAAAATTTGGCTAAGTTTCAGCCCATGAGATGCAAAGATATGATGCTTGGGATAAGAAAAGACAAAGCTTAGTCTTGTGTAAGGTCGGAGGCAGATGTTAGCCTCGAGATAAGAGAATGATGCAAGGTTTTTGGAATAGAGAAACATTTGTGGTCTAGCAAGGAGAGACAATGCTTAGTCTCGTTTGGGGGGAAGGCAAAGCTTAGCCTTATGCAGTTGAGGAGGCAGGGTTTAGCCTCATGCAAGATTAGAGACAATGCTTAGTCTCATGCAATGAGAAGGCAGAGCTTAGCCTTATGCAGTTGAGGAGGCAGGGCTTAGCCTCATGCAATATTTGAGACGGTGCTTAGTCTCATGCAAAGGGAAGGCATAGCTTAGCCTTATGCAGTTGAGAAGGCAGGGCTTAGTCTCATGCAAGATGGAGACAGTGCTTAGTCATGCAAAGGGAAGGCAGAGCTTAGCCTTATGCAATTAAGGAAGCAGGGCTTAGCCTCATGCAAGATGGAGACAGTGCTTAGTCTCATGCGAAAGAAAGGTAGATCTTAGCCTTATGCAATTAAGGAGGCAGGGCTTAGTCTCATGCAATGGAAAGGCAGAGCTTAGCCTTATGCAATTGAGGAGGCACGACTTAGACTTATGCAATATGGGAGACAGGGCTTAGTCTCATGCAATGGGAAAGCAGAGCTTAGCCTTATACAGTTGAGGAGGCAGGGCTTAGCCTCATGCAAAGTTGAGACAATGATTAGTCTCATGCAGTGAATAGATAATAAGTGATAGTAGAGTATTTTTAGCTGGAGATGAGTTTGGTAGCTTTGTTGTTGTGAAGGCGGTGATTCTAAGGTGCGCATAGTCCTTGTTCCTGCATTCGAAGAAAAATCATGAGTTTTGCGGGGGAGGTTGGTTCGTGCCTTCGTCTACTTTCTTTGTTCTGCTCCGCATTGAAATCCTGTTCGAGTTACCATGGGTAGCATCCAGCTAAAATAAAGTTTTAAAAATATGCATGCATAGTTATTCAAAACATAGTAATATGCAATTTAAAAATTGATTAAATGAACCAGTAACTATGACATTATCAGAGATATTGCGACCTTCTTGCCATAGAATTTTGTAGGTCCTCCTCAAAGTTCTGCCCCATTTATCTAGATGAATTTTAGGCTATTGTACATACGGTGTCGTTGGCTGAACTTGCTTCAGAATTTTGAGGGTTCTCCTCAAAAAATTTCCCCAGTTTCCGATTATGGGGAAAATCAATATTTTATTGTATTGTGACCGAACCCACATGGCTGCCTACGTATCCCCTCTTAAATGAGAATCAGTTCAAGCGTAGTTCAGTTACATCATATGAAGAAATATAAGCAGTTTAAACGTAGTATCTTTTGACTGTGTCTGAATTGATAGGCTTCGGCCAAATTTCTCCGTCCATATCTGCGAGTATGAGTGCTCCTCATGTTAGTACTCCGTGAACCATGTATGGCCTACTATTTTCTCCCGGTCTCGTCATGTTGTCCCAAGACACAACCGAAAGCTCCATTTAGTACGGAAAGGTAGAGTAGCAGTGGTCTACCAGGCTCTAACGGGACTAGGATTGGTGGTGTAGATAAGTATTCTTTGGTTTTGTTAAAAACCTTCTGACAGTCTTCAGTCCAACTGGTGGCGGCATCCTTCTTCAGCATTTTGAAAATCGGCTCACATATTACAGTTGATTGTGCTGTGAAGCGTCTGATATAGTTGAGACGTCCTAACAAAACTCATCACGTCCTTGTTGTTCTTTGATAGTGGTAAGTATTGGATATCCTTGACCATTGACGGGTCTAACTCTATTCCTCCGCGGCTAACGATGAACCCTAATAATGTTTTAGCAGGAACTCCAAAGGCATATTTTGCAGGATTCAGTTTCAGATTGTACCTTCGCAGCCGGTCAAAGAACTTTCTCAAATCTGTTATGTGATTTGCGGCCTTCTTGGATTTGTGATGACGTCGTCCACATATACTTCTATCTCCTTGTGTATCATGTCATGGAAAATAGTTTTCATAGCCCACATGTAGGTGGCTCCAGCATTGTTTAGACAAAACGACATCATTTTGTAACAGTACACTCCCCATGGTGTGATGAAAGCTGTATTCTCGGCATCTTCTTCGTCCATCAAAATTTGATGATAACCCATGAAGCAATCAACGAAGGAATGGAGTTCATGCTTGGCGCAATTTTCGATCAATATGTGTATATTTGGTAGTGGGAAATCAGTTCTTTTTAAATCCCGATAGTCGACACATACTCTGACTTTCCAATCTTTCTTCGGAACCGGCACAATGTTGGCCAACCAACTTGGATATTCAACTACCCTGAGGACTTTAGCTTTGATTTACTTGGTGACTTCTTCCTTGATTTTTAGACCCATGTATGGTTTGAACTTCCTGAGTTTCTGCTTTACTGGTAGACACATTATATTGGTAGGTAGCTTATGAGCTACTATAGATGTGCTCAATCCGGTCATATCATCATACGACCATGCGAAAATGTCTTCATACTCTCTCAGGAAATGAGTGTACTCTTCCTTCTCTGATGGTGACAAGTGAATGCTTATGCGAGTTTCTTTGATTGTTTCGGAATCTCCCAAGTTGACTATCTCAGTTTCGTCCAGATTGGACTTAGGCTTGTTCTCCAAATTCTCAACTTCTCTAACAATTTTTCAAGTATCACATCTTCTTCTTCTATCTCTTCCGAGTCACTGTCCTTATATTGTGTTATCTCATTACATGTCAAAGTCGTTGGTTCATCAAGATAAGAAATAGTAATGTTGTAGAGGGAAAGATATGAAGATAGTAATAATAAAACATCAAGACATTGATAAATATTAAAATGTCAAACAAAGCAATATTTTAATGACTCAAACAATGTTTTCCAAAATACTGAAATAAAAGAAAATGTTTTTAAATAAAAATGCTCAAGAAGAATTGTTTTCAAAATAAATGACACTAGCAGCCATGCTACCCCGGGACTCGTCGAGCCCTTGATGGTGTAGCAGTCCAGTTCCTGAGAACAGCTCCCTTCTCCACTGTCTGGATGATGAGGCCTTCTTCCTCCTCCTCCTCAACTATTACACTGCAATCCATGTCTTCCTCTTCTAGAAATAAATTCCTCAAACCTGCTAGCTCCCCGTCCTCTTCGGACCCCCACATCATATCAGCTTGATGGAAAGATTGATTCAAATGCAGTATTGGCTGTTCAAGAGGGTAATAAGGACCGCGCCATGGTGGCGACCAATTTTGATATTCATGCCAGGTGTACTGATATCCCAATCCAATGGTCGTGTTGTGACGTTTTAGTTGTATCGATTTGGCGATGCCTTGGAGATCTTCCCGAGCCCTTTGCCGGGTTCAGACCCCGCCCATGCTAGTATGCTCTCTATTTTGCTGCTCCGCCACTTATCTTTCTCAATTGCATTGACGCGCTCGATGTGATGATAAGTTTCTCCACCCAATTTCCTTCTATTTTCCACGACCGGAACAGTTTTATTGGTATAAATGGGATTACTCACATCTCCATGAATGATCACCTCCTAATGGTTCCATTCAAATTTTACCACCTGATGCAGAATAGACGCCACAACTCTGTTGGCATGTATCCAAGGTTGTCCCAGCAATAGATCGTATGAGGCGGATATGTCTAGCACTTGAAATTCAACATCAAACCAAGTCGGGCCCATCTGAAAATAGAGGTTGGTTTCCCCAATCGTGGCCCTTTGAGACCCATCGAATGTTTCACGTTCATAGTTCCTGCTCGTATTGCATGCAAACCTTTACCCAATCTCTTCAAAGTATTCAATGGGAAGATGTTGAGACTTGAACCTCCATCTATCAAAACCCTAGAAATTAATTTATCCTCGCATTGTACCGTGATATGTAGCGCCATGTTGTGGTTTAATCTTTCTGGTGGAAATTCGTCTTCATAGAAAGTGATTTTATGGCTCTCCAGTACTTGTCCTACCATGTTAGCCATTTCCCCGCTGATGATATTGTTGGGCACGTAAGCTTCGTTCAATACCTTCATCAAGGTGTTCCTATGTGCTTCAGAATTCTGCAGTAGTGATGAAATGGATATCTGAGCAGGGGTTTTGTTCAGATGGTCCACGACAAAATATTCCCTTGCTTGCACTTTTCTCTAAGGATCATCTGGGCTAGTTTCAATGATGGGCTGCTTGGAAGCTGCTTCTTTACTTGTTCCCCCTAAGTGCTCAGGTGTATAAACTCTACCAGTCCAAGTCATCCCTTGTGCTTCGCCAGATTCTTCCATTTTTTCTTTTCCTTTCCTCTTGGTTTCTACAACGTAGTCCCAGGGTTCAACATTGGATTTAAAGGATGGTGTGGATGCTACCATCACAATGAAGGGTGTGGTCACTTCTATTTAAAATGGAGCAGGTGTAGTTAGAGGTGTTGTTACTTCCACCTCGAACGGGGTCGGTACGGCTACTTCAACTTCGACTGGTGGCTGTATCTGGACAATAATAGGAGTAATAGTGACCGCGGGTTTTTTAGGGTCATCCCCTTCTCGAATAAGCCAAATCGACCCTTCCAGGTCCCATTCTTCGTCAGTTTCTATCACATTCACCCCCTCGCCCCTATGATCCAGGAGGGGATTGTTGCGGATGTTAGGTGTAGCCTCATTTACTTGTATGACCTTGGTATCAATTAATGTCTGGATCTTGTCTTTCAGGGTGCGACATTCATCAATGGTATGTCCTTTCATGCCGGAGTGGTAGGCACATATTTTATTTGGATTAACCCATTGAGAAGAGTTTCCATGGCAACGGCAGGGATATGAGTGACATAACCAGTAGCTTTCAGTCTCTCGTATAACTGATCGATAGGTTCAGCAATAGGGGTATATTGTCTAGGCGGCCTGCGGCCGAAATTTGGTCTGGGTTTCTGATAATTTTGGCGGGCTGGTGGTGAATGATAATATGCTGGCTGGGTGCTATATGTATGGTAGGCGGTGGCCGTTTGCGGATATCTGGGAGGTAAAGGCTGGTAAGTTGGTGGAGGTGTTTGATATGTAAGAGGAGATTTTGGACCTTGGGCCACCATCACGACCCTTACTTCTTTCATTTTGGATATACCCCCCGACTGCAAAGCTTTGTTCGTAGCCTGTAATTCCTCAAAGTTAGTTACCACTCCGCTCTTGATTCCTTATTCAATCTTTTCCCCCAATTTGATGATGTCAGATAATTTGTGATTCTCGATAACCATTAACCTTTTGTAGTATTGTGGATCCTGGGCGCGGACAAAGAACTTGTTCATCTGCTCTTCTTCCAATGCCGGCCTTACTTTCGCAGCTTCTGATCTCCACCGAGTAGCATACTCGCAGAAAGTCTCTGTTGGCTTTTTCTTGAGATTCTTTATATAGAAGACGTATGGTGCATTCTCTATATTAAACTTGAATCGATCCATGAAACATGATGCCATGCTTATTTTCATGCGGATCCTTTCCAAATCCTACGAGTTTGTCATAGTATGTCCTTAGATGCACCTTTGGGTCACCTATTCCGTCAAACATCTCGAACTTGGGAGGTTTGTAAGCCTCTGGCAGTTCTACGTCTGGATGAATACACGGATCTTCATAGTTAAAACCCTCAATGCCTTTACCCTCTTGGACACCCTGGACTCGGCTTATGAGTTTCTTAAGTTTCTCTGTCATGTTCTTGATGATCAGGTCCTTCTTGGTAGATTCTGGTGTATATGGGGTTTGTTGAGTGGGGTAAGGTAGATTTTCTACATATATGGGGTTACTTTGTTGGATACCGGGGATTTGGGTGTGGGGGTGATCATTAGTTGAGTTCTGAGGATCGGGGGTAGATGCGGTGTATTTTGAAGGGTATGGTAGGTAGTAGTTTGTGGATACTGAGTTGGATAATGTTGGTGCTGAGGGGGAGTTGGTACTGGTGGAGGATTAGGATTTTGGTGAAGCGTGGCGTATTGATGAGGTGGGGGAGGATTTTGCGGATGTTGGTTCGGTGTGTTTTGAGGAGGCACTGGGTTTTGAGCATTCTGTTGGTTAATATCTGGGATTTTAAGGTGAGGGAGATGTTTGCCAAGTTGCGGACATGCTCAAGTTCCCCTTGTAACTCCACTATTTTCTACTCCAACCGTAGAACCAAATCATTTTGTGCCGGAGTACTCTGACCATCTGAAGTCTCAACATTTTTTGCATGCACAGTGTTATCTTTCCTGATACCACTCATGTCATCCATCTTAGCCTTTCCCTTACTTTTAGGATCACTTGGATGAGGAAGAGGTGGAGGACCTCTGGATCTGGTATGATATGTTGATCATGCCAGTATGCACGAACCAACCTTTTAGGGGATGGGAATAATCAAACAAAGAAAACCAAAAGGTAAACAAGTCGGTAGGGAGTTTTTGAAAGGTATTTGCAGTATTTAAACATTTATTGTGGAATCATGTAACGACTCGGTCGGTAGTTCTATAGAATTTGCATTATAATTACTGTAGTTGACTTGTTATAGGTTGGTCATACTGTTATTGATGTATTAGAGTTGATAGGCTTGAAATCGAATGGTTGTAGTGAGAGTTCAGTCAATTAGCCTTTAAAAATAGCCTTAAAATGGGAAAATGTCAACTAAGAGTTGACTTATTGGTAAATGACCTCGGAATGTGGATTTTATGGTTCGAATAGCTTTTTTAGGTGATTTTGAACTTAGGAGTGTGTCCAGAATATTCTTGTGATGTCCGGTGTAGAATTAGGCTTGAATTGGCGAAAGTTAGTTTTTGGTGATTCCCGGTCGGAAGTGGAAAATAGGCTATCGGGGTCGGAATTGAATTCTGATAGTTGGAACAGGTTCGTAACGTTATTTTGGACTTGTCTGCAAAATTTCAGGTCAATCGGAGTTGTTTTAGATAATTTTGGCATCATTGGTATATTTTAGGAATATCAAAGTTCTTAGGCTTGAATCCGATGTGAATTTGGTGTTTTGATGGTAGTTTTGGTGTTTTGGGTGTGCAACTAAGTTTGAATGATCATATGTGATGTGTTGGCATGTTTGGTTGAGGTCTCGAGGGGATCGGGACTGATTTTAATTGGTTAACGGGAATTTCGAAAGTTGGAAATTGCAGCAAAAAGCTGCTGGTGTGAAATCACAGAGATTTCCGCACCTGCGGATGTTTGATCGTAGGTGCGGGCCCGCAGGAGTGAGAAGGGGGTCGTAGGTGCGGTCGCGCACGTGCGGTTAAGTGAGTCGCAGGTGCGGAAATACCTGGGCAGTTAAATAATTAAACCCTTCTGCGACTTAAACCTTCTTTTCACCATTTTTGTACGGACAAAGAGCTTTTGGGGACGATTGTGAATAGGAAAATACTTGTTCTTCATAGAGGTAAGTATTTTGATCATTAAAACTCGATTATGGATGATTATAGAACATAAAACCAGTGTAAATTCATGGAAAATCAGTAGAAAAATTGGGTTTTAGGGCTTGAGATTATGAGACCTTTAAGGGTCGATTTGAGGGGTCAAACGAACTCCGATTTTGGTGTTCTTTATATGTACGGACTCGTGAGAGGACGAAGAACACTTTTGTATAAAAATTTCTGAGTTTCGGGANTTATGAGACCTTTAAGGGTCGATTTGAGGGGTCAAACGGACTCCGATTTTGATGTTCTTTATATGTACGGACTCGTGAGAGGACGAAGAACACTTTTGTATAAAAATATCTGAGTTTCGGGATGCGGGCCCGGGGGTCGGGTTTTGACCGGTTTCGGATTTTTGAGTTAAATTCAATATTTTTCAATTGGAATTCGTTCCTTAAGAATATATTGATGATAAAAATCTGAACTTGGTAGATTTGGAGCCTTTAGAGGTTGATTCGAGAGGCAAGAGCATTGCGGAATAATTCCGGGCTAGTTTTGAGGTAAGTAATGTCTTGAAATCCTGTCCTGAAGGTATGAAACCCTGGACTATGCACCCTTCACAGGTTTTGGAATACAAAGATTGAAACTTGGGAAATATATTTCCTAATTAGGCAACTATTGAGTTGCGAAACCTATTTTTAAGCCTTTGCTTAATTTGTATTTATATATTATGATATGTTTTGGACTGTAAGCCGTGTTTGGGGCCTAGTGCCGATCTGTTTACCCCTTGGGGGACTGTTTTACTGTTTTTCCTCACTTGATATGTTGTGAATTACACTCAGTATTTTCCTGATAAATTGTTTTGACACTCAGAGTATTTTGATACTATTTATTAAAAAATGAAACGTTGTTTTGGGTCGAGAACTCGGTATGTTTATGGCCTAAGGGCAAATTGAGAGTGTCTGACTGAGTGAGGCTTTTCGGGCCTATATTGTGAGGAGGCTTCCAGGCCTTATGAGAGAGGTGAGAAGGCTTCCAGGCCTTATGAGAGAGGTGATAAGGCTTCCAGGCCTTATGTTATTATTGTGCTTGGGCTGTAAGGGCCCCTTCGGAGTCTGAGCCCATTTCCAATGAGCGCCGGAGAGGTGAGGAGGATTCCAGGCCTTACGAAAGAGGTGAGAAGGCTTTCAGGCCTCATGATGTTATAGCGCTTGGGCCGTAAGAGCCCCTCCGTTATCTGTACAAATCCCCAGTAAGCGCCGGTACCGATTGAGTGATGATGATTGCCCGCGGGGTTGATACTGACTGATGATTTATACTGAGTGATTGAGAGAATGCCTGGGGGCATCTGTTCCGAGGAATGATTTTGGCTTGAGGGGCAGTTTCATGATGATTTTACTATGATTTCGAACTATGATTTACTTCATTTTCAAACTGAGTTTTATTGAGGATTTCACTGAGATATATCGATATTTACTTGTTCTCAAAGGTTTTCTTGAAACTGATTTTGAACTTATGAAATTGCTGAATACTACTTGGTGACTTGATGTTTTACTGGTTGTTGTGAAATGGTGTATCTGTTTGTGTGCTTTATACTTCTCAGACTGTGATTTTTTTCATTACTACTAAGTTGGCGTACTCATAAAGACTCCTTGTGCCTCTGTGCACAGATTCAGGTGACGGTCTGGAGCAGTAGCAGTTTTTGCTTGTTCTTTAGCGGATTTTTATGGGATTTTGAGGTAGCTGTCTAGCGTCCACAACTTCTCCACTTCCCTTCCTTATTATGTTTTTATGAATTGATTCAGAGACATATATTATAGTTTTTAGCAGAGTTAGGCTTATTCATTCTTAGATGCTCATGACTATTGACTCCAGTTCTGGGAGGTTGTTTAGAGTTGTTTAGTTCATAGTTGGGGGCGTTAGACTTATATAATTTATTTTTTTATTATGACTGTTGTTTATTGTTATATTGTGCACTATTATAATCGAAAAAATGCGTAGTAAATTGATGGTTGGCTAGCCTAGTTCCACGATAGGCGCCATCACGGCCTGTTAGGATTTGGGATCATGACAAGTTGGTATCAGAGCTCTAGGTTACATAGGACTCAACGGTCATGAGCTCGTTTAGTAGAGTCTTGCGTATCGGTACGGAGACGTCTGTACTTATCTTCGAGAGGCTGCAGAAAACATAGGAAACATTCCACATTCTTGAATTCTTATCGTGCGAATCCATTTATTCAGCCAAAAGCGTAACTCTTTGAATTCCTTTCATGTATTTGAATGCGCACGCAAGCGCTTGGTATCAGTTGCGCATCGTCGGCTTGTGACTCCCATGGGTGAGATGTGATTTTTAACATGTTAATAATGGGCCATTCGGAAGGACTTGAGGCCGTAGTTTTGTCTGTGGCTTGAGTGTTGAGATTTCATTTGGGTGAGCACATGTGTTGGGGGACTTATATGTCCGTTTGTGTCCTTATTGATGGAACTTTGTGACTGGATGGCTATATGGTCAGTGTGATCGGATAGTTAGATGTATTCAGGTTGTTTGATTGTGACCAAAATGAATTGGCAGGAGATGTGGCAAGAACCATTGATTATTTGACTTCTGTATTGAGTTAGAATATGTCTTCGAGCTATGAGTATTGAAGGACCTCTCGTGTAGTTTAGTTGTGGAGTGAAGTGGGTTTTCCTGTTATGTTCTGAGTTCCTGTGATGTCTTTTGAGCTGACCAATGCTCCAGTAGCGTTCATGTATTTGATTAGCGGTGTATTCAGGCAGTGATTGCACTCCTTTGTTATTGTATTTATTGATGACATCCTGTCGTACTCACGTACCCAAGGATAGCATACTCGGCATTTGATGATGGTACCACAAGGACATAGGGAGGAGAAGCTTTGTGCGAAGTTCTCCAAGTGTGAATTTTTGGATCAGTTCAGTAGCATTCTTGGGGCACGTGGTGTCCAGTGAAGGTATATATTTGGTCAGGCGAGTGTGAGTAGAGCTTCCAGAAGCTCAAGAATTCTTTGACCACAACCTCAGTATTAGTATTGCCATCAGCTTCAGGTTCTTATACTGCTTAATGGGATGTCTCGGGGGCAGGCAGTGGTTGTGTTCTAAGGTAGGAAGGTATAGTGATTGCGTGATAGCTATGATTTTTGGAAGTGTATAGGGACATATCATTTTGAGGTTAAGCAGGCAGGAGTATTTCCTGCGGGTTGTCTTGAGGTGTGTGACCCTTATGTTTATCTGTAGTAAGTCAGTAAATGATATATGTTGTAAGATGAGTTTAGAACGCTTGGGGGAGTTGGCATGACCATTACCATGGTGATTGCAATATTTGCATACGATTTGAGGGTTAGATGGTTTGGGTCGTATGAGCTTATGGAGGATTTAGTTGAACCTCACCACAGTATGGTGGCAGTGATAGCGTATGGGCATTGTGAGTTACTGTTTGTCTTGATCCTTGGCTTTGAGCCAAGTGGGGGAGTTCGTTATTGATAAGTTGATTACACGATTATGTGTTGTATTGATTTCGGTTCGAGGGATTTTGGTGAATCAGTTATGACCTACAGAGGTGGAGTCTAGGAATGACTCGAATGATGGAAATTTCTTCGATACAAGTTGTAATGTACTTTATGGATAGTGGAGTTCACTGAATGATGGAGTTGTATTGCTAGTGTAAAGTGTGCAATGTATTAGTGTGCTTGTTGCTTCAAAGGGGTGGATTAATTTCCTAGTATGTGGATTGCAAGCGAGGTCAGGCCGTTCTGTTTACTTGGTTAGTGTAATTGAAATTGCGTAGAGTAAATGGCGTTCGAGAATGGTTCAGACGGATTCAAGGTTATATGTAGCGATCGAGGATCTTCAAGGTGTGAGAAGGGCTAGAACTAAGACTTACGGGGAAGGTGTCAAGGCTTGTGGTGTATTTGTATTATCATGGATTCTATCCATCAGTATCAGGAAAGTGAAGGTAATGACTTTAAATTTGAAGGAAGTCTCTTCAGGGTAAGTATTTCTAATGTGGTGCATTTTGGGATAATTGAGGGAGTATTCAGCGGCTTATGAGACTTAGACGGTATATGTTTATGCTCGGGTTTCGTGCGGTGAGCCGGGATTGAGAATTGC
Organism: Nicotiana undulata; assembly: GCA_005239495.1. Taxonomy (NCBI): domain Eukaryota; kingdom Viridiplantae; phylum Streptophyta; class Magnoliopsida; order Solanales; family Solanaceae; genus Nicotiana; species Nicotiana undulata. The sequence goes on from ML246684.1 coordinate 46,330, forward strand.
GGTATGGCAAGAAAAAGTATCAATTCGAAGGTAAGTCAGAAGGAACTTGGATAAATAGGACAACTTGGTAGTAGGTTGGATCAGCATGGTAAGGGATATGGTTAGTTCTTTGGGTGTTTATAGGGTAATGAGTTGTTACAGGTGTTTCTTAGCAATTCTCTTGGAGTTTGGTGGCATGTGTAGCCTGGTTGAGTTAGGAGGATTCAGTCCTAACGGTTGGTGTTGTGCAAATGTGATTCGGGAGTTCTTGATGGTTTTTACAACGGTTGGAGATGTATATTTCTACTGGCGTGAGGGCCATGTGATGTATAGTGATTTTGCTTCTAGATGGGATCAAATGGAAAGTTCTTGGCTAGTTGGGTACGTAGTTGTTTGTGGCTAGGAAGGGAGCATGAAGTTCTCATATTTATCATAACATGGCATGGCGTATGCGGTATTCTGTGTATAGCGGAGATTGGCATATGTGAGGTCACAATTCAGTTGAAGAAGGAAGGTCAGCACTGGCGGTCTCAGATGACTAGGTAGATGATATACTAATTGGGTGGCTTGATGAGGGCACACGTTCAGAAGGGGCAATGTTTTTGAGTTAAGAGTGCTTCATTGGTGTTACATCTCTCTCTTGTTTGATCGATTGTTGATATTCAAGGTTGCTTGGTGTCACAGAGGAACTACGGGGGTATCCCCCGTGGAATGATTGAGTATTGGAGACATTCTATATATTCGAGTGGTGGATTTGGGATCAGATATGGTAACTTTGTGCGCTTCATGGACTTTGAGACTAAGAGTCTAATAAACAGATTATTTTGTGGTTGTAAACTATGAGGATGCGAGCAAAGCTAGTCAGGTGTTAGTATATTCCATGACTCGGCCATTATGAACTTTTAGAGAGAAATAGTACTTGGAGTTATTGGTAGGCCAGTATGGGTGTGTGTTCTGCACCGAGTCGGAATTGTTGACTACAAAATGCTATTGTTGAGGGATGTACCATTCGATTGTCATTGAGCTTATTCATGTTTTGGAGTGATCTATGAGTTACCTTTCAATGTTTCGAGGAGTTGTGATCGTTGGTTATATATGTGCATAGGGTGTAGTTCTATCGGGTCTTATTAACTAGAATTGAGTAAGGTAAGTAATTGGGTGCTGCAGGATTGAAACGCATTGGTTATGTTATTGTTGGTTTGGGTGGCATGGAATCGACCGATTTCCCCGTGGTTATGGCAATGCACTTTGAGTAATTGATGTCGAATTTTGCATGGTTATGGATTTTGAGCAGGGTGGCTTGGAGTATTTCATGTGATCCAGCGGTTGGATGGGATCACGCTTTGTAGCAGAGTTAAGTAGAAGAGTGATTCTTGGTGTCGGGCTTGTGTGATATGGTTTCATGATGTATACCAGGCTTTTTAGCATGATGCGGTGTGGTAAGTGTTAGTGGCAGGATAGTCCTCTTGTGTGCGCCTTCTCTATTTTATGAATTGAGCTCTTGGGATGCTATTATTGAGTGCACGAGTTGCACGAGTTATGGCTCTGGATGGTATAGTGGTATTGATGATGACCAGACGAATGGTTACTAGTTCCTGCGTGTTCCTTTCATCATTGGCATTATATGAAAGTGTTAGAGCGAGGCATGGTTTGATAAGAGGGTATGTACCGGTATTGAGTTGTTTGAACAACTATTGTGGTTAGGAGTTATCGCTATGAGTGGTTGAGCCACACGGTATATTATGTGATTTCATCTTGGGTTACGGATATGACTTGTACAGTGTGCTCATACTTATTCAGTTTATAGTTGTGAGGATTGGAACTTGTAAATTATTTCGGAAGTGGAAACTCGGTTTTAAGGTTTATGGGTCAGGATTTGATAATGAAATTTCAGTTATGTTGTGTTATTAGACCTATATGGGGTAGAGTGACATGGGATCACCTCTGAATATGTGCATGGTTGGTACGCAGCAATTTGGTGGTGTGTGGAACAACTCTAGAAAAGTTCGAGGACGAACGTGTGTTTAAGTGGGGGAGAATGTAACGACCCGGTCGGTCGTTCTATAGAATTTGCATTATAATTACTGTAATTGACTTGTTATAGGTTGGTCATACTGTTATTGATGTATTAGAGTTGATAGGCTTGAAATCGAATGGTTGTAGTGAGAGTTACAGTCAATTAGCATTTAAAAATAGCCTTAAAATGAGAAAATGTCAACTAAGAGTTGACTTATTGGTAAACGACCTCGGAATGCGTATTTTATGGTTCGAATAGCTTCGTTAGGTGATTTAGAACCTAGGAGTGTGTCTAGAATATTTTTGTGATGTCCGGTGTAGAATTAGGCTTGAATTAGCGAAAGTTAGTTTTTGGTGATTCCCGATCAGCAATGGAAAATAGGCTGTCGGGGTTGAAATGGAATTCCGACAGTTGAAACAGGTTCGTAATATTATTTTGGACTTGTCTGCAAAATATTAGGTCAATCGGAGTTGATTTGAATAATTTCGGCATCATTGGTGGATTTTAGGAATATCAAAGTTCTTAGGCTTGAATCCGATGTGAATTTGGTGTTTTGATGGTTGTTTTGGTGTTTTGGGAGTGCAACTAAGTTTGAATGATCATATGTGATGTGTTGGCATGTTTGGTTGAGGTTTCGAAGGGCTCGGGATTGATTTTCGGATGGTTAACTAGAATTTCGGAAGTTGGAAATTGCAGCAAAAAGCTGCTAGTGTGAAATCACAGAGATTTCCGCACCTGCGGATGTTTGATCGCAGGTGCAGGCAGGGGGTCGCAGGTATGGAAGGTTCGCAGGTGCGGAAATACCTGGGCAGTTAAATAATTAAACCCTTCCGCGACTTAAACCTTCTTTTCACCATTTTTGTACGGACAAAGAGCTTTTGGGGATGATTTTGAAAAGGGAAATCCTTGTTCTTCATTGAGGTAAGTGTTTTGATCATTAAAACTCGATTATGGATGATTATAAAACATAAAACCAGTGTAAATTCATGGGAAATCAGTAGAAAAATTGGGTTTTAGGGCTTGAGATTACGAGACCTTTAAGGGTCGATTTGAGGGGTCAAACGGACTCCGATTTTGATGTTCTTTATATGTACGGACTCGTGAGATGACGAAAACCACTTTTGTATTTAAATTTCTGAGTTTCAGGATGCGGTCCCGGGGGTCGGGTTTTGACCGGTTTCGGATTTTTGAGTTAAATTTGATATTTTTAAATTAAAATTCGTTCCTTAAGCATATATTGATGATAAAAATCTGAACTTGGTAGATTTGGAGCCTTAGGTGGTTGATTCGAGAGGCAAGCGCATTGCGGAATAATTCCGGGCTAGTTTCGAGGTAAGTAATGTCTTGAAATCCTGTCCTGAGGGTATGAAACCCCGGACTATGCACCCTTCACGGGTTTTGGAATACAAAGATTGAAACTTGGGAAATATATTCCCTACTTAGGCAACTATTGAGTTGCGAAACTGATTTTTAAGCCTTTGCTTAATTAGTATTTATATATTATGATATGTTTTGGGTTGTAAGCCGTGTTTGGGGCCTAGTGCCGATCTGTTTACCCCTTAGGGGACTGTTTTACTGTGTTTCCTCACTTTATATGTTGTGAATTACACTCAGTTTTTTCCTAATAAATTGTTTTGACACTCAGAGTATTTTGATACTATTTATTGAAAAATGAAACGTTGTTTTGGGTCGAAAACCCGGTATGTTTATGGCCTAAGGGCAAATTGAGAGTGTCTGACTGAGTGAGGCTTTTTAGGCCTATATTGTGAGGAGGCTTCCAAGCCTTATGAGAGAGGTGAGAAGAATTCTAGGCCTTATGAGAGAGGTGAGAAGGATTCTAGGCCTAATGAGAGAGGTGAGAAGGCTTCCAGGCCTTATGAGAGAGGTGAGAAGGCTTCCAGGCCTTATGAGAGAGGTGAGAAGGCTTCCAGGCCTTATGAGAGAGGCGAGAAGGCTTTCAAGCCTTATATTATTATTGCGCTTGGGCTGTAGGATCCCCTTCGGAGTCTAAGCCCATTTCCAATGAGCGCCGGAGAGGTGAGGAGGCTTCCAGGCCTTACGAAAGAGGTGAGAAGGCTTTCAGGCCTTATGATGTTATAGCGCTTGGGCTGTAAGAGCCCCTCCGTTATCTGTACACACCCCTAGTGAGCGCCGATACCGATTGAGTGATGATGATTGCCCGCGGGGCTGATACTGAGTGATGATTTATACTAAGTGATGATTTATACCGAGTGATTGAGGGAACGCCTGAGGGCATCTGTTCCGAGGAATGATTTTAGCCTGAGGGGCAGTTTCTTGATGATTTTACTATGATTTCGAACTATGATTTACTTCATTTTCAAATTGAGTTTTACTGAGGAGTTCACTGAGATATATCGATATTTACTTGTTCTCAAAGGTTTTCTGGAAACTGATTTCGAACTTATGAAATTGCTGAATACTACTTAGTGACTTGATGTTTTACTGGTTGTTGTGAAATGGTGTATCTGTTTGTGTGCTTTATACTTCTCAGACTGTGATTTATTTTCATTACTACTCAGTTGGCGTACTCACAAAAACTCCCTGTGCCTCTGTGCACAGATTCAGGTGACGGTCTGGAGCAGTAGCAGTTTTTGCTTGTTCGTTAGCGGATTTCACGGGATTTCGAGGTAGTTGTCTAGCGTCCACAGATTCTCCACTTCCCTTCCTTATTATGTTTTTATCAATTGATTCAGAGACATATATTATAGTTTTTACACGAAGGACACTTCGGAAACCATGCAGGACCAAGATCCTTAGCCAAAACCCTAATCAGAGCAGGGTATTATTGGCCTAAAATGGAGGAAGATGCCGAGAACTTCGTAGCCAAATGCAACAAATGTTAGCGGTATGCCAACAATATGCACCGGCTAGCAGAATTACTCCACCCAGTGGTGTCATCATGGCCATTCATGAAATGGGGCATGGACATAGTGGGACCCCTTCCCCCAGCTAAAGGAAAGGTACGGTTCTTACTCGTGTTAACTGATTATTTTAGAAAATGGGCGGAGGCAGACTCTTTTAAACAGGTGCGAGAAAAAGAAGTGAAAAGATTCATATGGCGACACATAATATGCCGCTTTGGAATACCAAAGGAGATCGTATGTGACAATGGCCCGCAATTCATAGGCTCACAAATCACAAAATTCTTCGAAAGCTGGCAAATAAAACGAATCGCTTCATCACCATATCGCCCTGTGGCTAATGCGCAAGACGAGTCAACAAACAAATTCATCATCAATAACCTAAAGAAACGATTGGAAAAACCCAAGGGAAACTGGCCTGATGAGCTACTGGCAGTATTATGGGCCTATAGAACTACTGCAAAACAGCCACGGGAGAAACTCCATTCGCGCTTGTTTACGGTTCAGAAGCTTTAATACCGTTGGATATTGGTGAACCAAGCACAAGTTTCACAACAACAATGGAAGAAACAAACAACGACGAGTTGAGGATAAATATGGATTTGCTCAAGCAAAGGAGGAAAGTCGCACTTATACGTATGGCAGCCCAAAAACAAATTATAGAGCGATATTACAACAGAAAAGCTCTCCTCAGATATTTCAAAATTGGGGACTTTATTCTTAGAAAAGTCTTCCAATCGATGAAGGAAGCTGGTGCAGAAAAGCTAAATCCAAATTGGGAAGGACCTCACAAAGTCCGTGGCATTGCTGGAAAAGGCGCTTATGAGCTGGAAACTATGGACGGCAGAATCTTACCAACCAGTTGGAATGCAGTCCCTTTGAAGAAGTATTACTTCTAAGTAAAAGGAATACCCCCGATCAGGTATCATTACATTCGGTTTTAATTTTGTATAGTTAAAATAGTACTAACTTTTTTAGATGATAGGCAAAAAGCTAACCCATCACCAGATGATGATATTAGACCTGCATAGACACAAGGAAGTAACTAAATTCCCGGTCTTGGGTTACAAATTTATGATGAACGTTTTTAAGGGTTAAGCAGTCATCACCTAAAAACTATATACCTTCGAGTCCCGTATGTGTTTCCTTTTCAGGAAAAGGACCACAAGGAAGGAATAGTCAAGTGCTCGAGATTTCATTCTTCAAAGCTCAAACACTTGGGGGACTATACAGTATGGAAGGCAAAGAAGAAGCAAAGAAGACTATCAAAAAGTCAAAGCTCAAGCTTGAAGATCCATCTTCCCAAACAAATCAAGGACTATGAGAAAATCAAAGAACCAAAGACAAAAACACAAAGCCTGATTCAAAAACCTTCAAAAAACATATTCGTAAATGTAAATGAGTGTTTAGGTTAAAGGCAGAATATTAGATACGGATAAAAATGCACATTCTTGTACGTAGTCAAAAACTGTTGTAAATAAAAACAGTTACGACAACATCCTTGTACTTATTCAAAAACTGCTGTAAATAAAAATAGTTACAAATGAAAAAAGCATTATCCTTGTATTTATTCAAAAATTGTTGCAAACAAAAACAGTTACGGATAAAAATTCATACCCTTATATTTATTCAAAAACGGTTATAAACGAAAATAGTTATTCCCTTGTATTAATTCGAAAAAACTGTTGCAAAAGAAAAACAGTTACGAAGTACAAGTTCATATCAAATTTGTTGAAAGAAAAAACAGTTACAAATGAGTTATGGACGATACACAAACACATGTAAAATGTTACGAAATTTCGAAATGATACAAAAACTTTCTTCAAAACATTGTTAAGAAATACATGTGAAATTCCTATCTCTCTTTTGTATATTGACACCATCATGAAGTTGAGACGTCTTCTTCATTAAGTGTCGATCAAAAAAGGGCCCTCTTTTATAAATCGTGCCTATTACGAAAAGGTACGAAAAACCTAAGCATTTATTAATGAAAAGTCATTAAACTCAGAGGTAAACCAAAAACGTCAAAAAGAAAGCATGCAAAGACTTAAGAGTGAAACAAAAACTCAAAGAAAGCTAAATTCATGCTAATATTGATACTAATATATTACGGCAATATAAACTAAGTGTTGACTTAGTCTAAGCCGGATTAGTTTATACATTGATTGCCCCTAAGTTGTCAGTTGGGGACTTACAAAGGATCCAACTTTACCCCCGATGGGACTGGGGGGCTAACCACCAATTGTTACAAAAAAACAAAAAAAAAAAACAAGTTCTTTAAACTTTTCTAGATGGGGGATTATCTTCACTGGCAGGAGGAGCGTCTTGAGATGGAGAGACACGAGCAGCAGGAACCTCAACCTCAGGTGAAGAGAAATTCTGACTTTGCTGAGACTTCTCAATCGTCTTTCTGGTTTTAGAAATATTGGCTTCTAAGTCAAAACACTCTTGGCCCATTTCCGTCAATGTGTCAAGATGGGCATTCAGATAAGCCCCGCTAACATCGACGACTGCTTTTTCATCAAGAGCTTCATAATCCTTCTCCCATTGTTCAGCTTCAGCTCTTAACTCATCTCTTTCAGCCACGGCAGCATCGTGAGAGGTCTGTAAAGGAGCAATCAGCGAATGACTTCCAAACTGAGGCTAACAATTGGAAGGAGCAGTATGAGAGTTTACAGCTTGACATAGAGGAAACGGAGGAGGGAAATGTACCTTGGAGCAGCGGGTTAGAGTCGTTGCAGCAGAACTGGCCATTGAGAAGGCGTCTTCGAACCAGGTAGGTAAGGACAAAAGTGTCTTAGAGTCTTCATTTGCAGAGTAGATTTCCCGTGCCACAGAGGAGAATAGGAGCCTGAAGGCTTTATTGGACAATAAGGAGGTTCCAAAGGATCCAACTTTACCCCCGATGGGACTGGGGGTAACCACCAATTGTTACAAATAAACAAAAAAAAAGAACCAAGTTCTTTAAACTTTTCTAGATGGGGGGTTGTCTTCACTGGCAGGAGGAGCGTCTTGAGATGGAGAGACACGAGCAGCAGGGACCTCAACCTCAGGTGAAGAGAAATTCTGACTTTTCTGAGACTTCTCAATCGTCTCTCTGGTTTTAGCAATTTCGTCTTCCAAGTCAAAACCCTCTTGGCCCATTTCCGTCAATGTGTCAAGACGGGTATTTAGATAAGCCTGGCTAACATTGACGGCTGATTTGTCTTCAAGAGCTTCATAATCCTTATCCCATTGTTCAGCTTCAGCTCTTGACTCATCTCTTTCAGCCACGGCAGCATCATGAGAGGTCTGTAAAGGAGCAAGGGATCTTTCCAGAAACTGGACCCTCTCTGAAGAGTTACGGAGGTCTTCCTGGGTTTGGGTGAGCAATTGTACAAGTTCACCAGAATACACCTCTTTCTGGTCCAATAAAGCCTTCAGGCTCCTAATCTCCTCTGTGGCACGGGAGAGCTGCTCTGCAAATGAAGACTCTAAGACACATTTGTCCTTATCTACCTGGTTCGAAGACGCCTTCTCAACGGCCAGTTCTGCTGCAACAACTCTAACCCGCTGCTCCAAGGTACATTTTTCCTCCTCTGTTTCCTCCATGTCAAGCTGTAAACTCTTGTATTTCTCCTTCCAATTGTTAGCCTCGGTTTGGAAGTCATTCACTGATTGCTCCAATTGAACGATTCTCTTCATTAACTCTGTGCCTATAAGGTTGATCTATATAAAAAGATAAGTTAGATACGTAAGAATATATAAGTACATATGAAGGGAGAGAGAGTTTTACCTTTAAGGAAGAATGCACAATCTCGTTCATCCAAGTCAAGGAGCTGTGGCTTTCTAGCTTAGACTTCTCAGTTGGGCCTATAAATGGCTTTAACCATACATCAGCCTGGCACGACGTTTTCAAGAGGCTGCCCGCTGTATGAACCTCTATTGTAACTTGCTTCATTACCTCCCTGTTGGAAGACCCTAATTCAACAACGGAAGGAACGGAAGCGGGGGTAGGTGAAGGAGCCACAGAGGGAGCAGGAACAACAACGGGACAAGGAATAGCAATGGGAGCAGGAATGGCAATTGGAGTAGAGGCAGCAACGGGAGCAATAAACGAATGTTCTTTAGCAGCAGGAGGAGAGAAAACAGCAAGAGGAGCTTCATCAGAGACGGTACCAAAACCTTGTTGGAATAGGAGATCAACAGACTCACGAACAGGAGAGGGAGTTGCATCCTCGAGGGCATAAAGTTTGGATTCAGGCACAGGAGGATCAACAACGGGTTCAGACTCGTCGTCAGAGACCACCTTCATCCTACGTGACCTATGGACCAACGAACCCTCTTCTTCCTCTTCCTTCTCTAAGGTCCTGGACCCACTTGCTTTTCTTTTCAACGAGAAGGAACCAACAATGATCTCCTGGGCCTTTTCCAGGGACAACCTTGAAGCGGACACAGCCGCATCAAAAATTCCACGAGCAGGAAACCCTAACAAATAAAAGGGATCAGATAAAGCTCAAAAAGGAAGAAGTAAAAACAAAAACAAAAAACTTCACTTACCGTGGGTCTTAACCTTCCAACCAAACCTCACAGAGAGGTACTTCCACGAACGTTCTTCTAAAGGAGCAATTGATAAGAGTTTTTCTACCCAATAACAGAAACCGGAGACATTCTCAACGGTTCCCATGGTTGCTGCAAAAAGAAAAAGAAACAGTCACGGTACTGATAAGTTATCTAAAACAAAATAAAAGGAAAGTGAGCAAAACTATACTCACGTGCAAGATTCCACTTCTCAGGGAAGGGGAGATTTTCTTCACCTATTAAACCTGCAGTAGGGACACCAACATATCGGACATACCACCCTCTATCTTTGTCATCATCTGGAGGAACTAACACCCTTTTACTCCTAGCCGCGAGAGTGAACACTCCTTGGCAAAACATCATCGGAGAATAGAGGTGAATAAGATGATGAAAGTAAAGGGTACGGAAGCTAGATTGGCCAAATACCGAAGGCACGCGACTACTCTCCACACAAGAGGACCGACTTGTCCCAAACAAACTTTGAAGAATCGACAAAACTCAATGACAACAAGGTCGGTGGGAGGCTTGAATCCTAATGTGAAGGGATAAGTATAGACAAAAGAGTACCCAGTCCTGTAAGAGGTTATCCTTTGGTTATCATTAGGAACAACAACAGGAAAATCAGGCTTCCAATGACAATCCATGTGTACAAGAGACACTAAGCCCTCTATTATTTGGGTAGGATAAAGGTCGGCACTGTCATGCGATGACATTGAAGAAAGTTGCTCACTCATAGCCTAACTATCCTTGGCAAAAGAAAACTCCGCAGGAACAATGTCATTGACCCTCGGCTCACGAAGTGGTTCAGTATGTTCTCTACTCTTTAACGAAGATCTAGAAGCCCTATCCCTCGAAGAAGACGAATGGATATCAGACCTAGAAGATGGCAGGGGAGAAGAATAATAAGAAGAACCCCTGGAAGGAGTTGAACTTAAGCTCTTAAGACTACCGCCTCTCCTACTCCGTGTTGAAGCAGAAGAGGGAGTTAATTCATTTACAATAATGACTTTTCTAGATTGTTGGTGTGAAGAAGGCATATTTACGAAGATGAATAATTTACAAGTAAAGAATGAAGGTTTGAAGTTTTTCGTGAAAGTAAAGAAAGGAAAAGGGGTATTTATACTCGAAGGCGACCGTAAAAAAAAAAGGAAAAAACAGTGATGTGAAAGTCAGAAATGAAGCTGTCACTTCGTGAGTGATGCAGCCGCAAAAGCCCTAAAAAGCACTGAATAATTGCAGAACCAACTCGGGAACACCACGAGGAACGAGCATTAAATGGAAGTGAAAAATGATGCGTACATTCAGAGACGGATGCAATAGTACGAGTGAAGCGGTGGAAAAATATTCCCGCCATAAATGAGATTCCACTTACCAAATATTAATTGATAATATAAATTATAAGTGGGGCAGGGGGGACTATCTGTATTGGTAAAAAATGAGCTTCACACGTGTAACAATTATGATGACTCAGCAATCTATGTGGAGCAATGATAACATGACAACTGGACGATACTTTATGAAGAGGTACGAGATAAAGAGGAACGGAATAGCATACCCACGGGGTAATCAGATGTAGGAATCTCAACCTGATTAAGAAGATGAAGAGACACGGTCAAGATGAATCAAGGCAAAATACAGGGCAGATTCGGGGATCTTCAATTAATGATCCAAACGTTACATAATCTTCACGCAACAATTACGATTAATCATTTTACATTAATATCATTATTAGTTATTAATTCTCAATCACTGAAAAGAGTAGACGTTATATTAAGAAATTCCCTATAAAAGGGAGTAAAATATAACTTGTAAGGACATGTTCGAACCACTATTGCAATATACTTACTTTATGTGCATATTTATTACTTTCTATTTACGAATTTACTTACAATTATTTCCATACTCTCTTAGTTATCAGAAACCCGTGTTCTTCTTAAAATAGCTTTGGCAGAGAATCTAATTCTTTGGTTAAACATGTATGAGCTATTATTGCAAAACGTGCAATTTAGCCTTAAAATGCGTATGTATTTATAATAAATGCACTAAAAATATTTAAAACTTAATATGGGTGTAAATGATAAGTTTAGATGATAAAATAATTTGTAGGGTAATTAATAGACACTTATATAATAAAAGAAATAAATTAATTCAAAGCCTTTAAAATTATAGAAAATTATGAAAAATACTTGTATATGCTTGTAGATCAAATGATGATGCATGTGCACTATTTTGAAAGTATATATATATTCAGAAAACATGAGGAAAAATTTGGGTATAAATATCAAAAATTTCACTCCCGGTCAAACTTCTCAAAAACCTTCCATTTTTCTAACTTCCACCAAATGCCCCGAAATGGCCTACGGATCTCCAAATACAATTCTGGACGCGCTCCCAATGCCGTAATCACCATACACTGCCATTCTCAGACTCAGAATTCCAATTGGAAACCGATAACCTTGAAATGTACCCCATCCCAAACTTATGAAATTCTTCCAAATTGCCAATTTCCACAATAAGCGCCGAAACGCTCCCGGGTCATCCAAAACCTGATCCGGACATACGCCCAAATCCAAAATCATCATACGAACCTGTTGGAACCTTCAAATCCCGATTTAGAGATCGGTTACTCAAAAATTACAACTTAGCCAATTCTTCCAACTTAAAGCTTCCGAAGTGAGAATTCTCTTTCCAAATCGGCACCAAACCTCCCGAATTCCAATTCCGACCACGCGCACGAGCCATAGTACCTGAAGTGAAGTTGTTCATGTCCTCAAACCGTCGAATGACGAGCTATATCTCAAAACGACCGGTGAAGTCGTTACACCTATACTCAAGCGCACCATGGTGTCGATCACGAGGGAAAAACAAACTCGAGATTATGTACCGGAAGGGACCTTGTCTTACAATGACGAGGATGCAGAGGGGATCTCACAACCCCACAACGAAGCACTGGTAATATATGTTCTTATGAATAAAATTCAAGTTAAACATTTTTTGATTGATCCAGGTAGCTCGGCCAACATCATTCGATCGAGGGTCGTAGAACAGCTCGGCCTACAGGATCAAATTGTGCCCGCAGCCCGGGTTTTTAAAGACTTCAACATGGCGAGTGAAACCACCAAAGGTGAATTAGTTTTCCAGTGAACATGGTCGGGACCATCCAAGAAACAAAGTTCCATGTGATCGAGGGTGACATCAGGTACAACGCTCTGCTCGGAAGGCCTTGGATCCATAACATGAGGGCATTACCCTCGAACCTTCACCAAGTTCTGAAGTTCCCCACACTGAAGGGAGTAAAAACGGTTTACGGAGAGAAACATTCCGCCAAGGAGATGTTTGCAGTCGACGAAGTGATACCGGTATCGGACTCTCATCAGCAAAGGGATCAGATTCGAAGGGAAAATAGGAGTCCGAATAACCACCACAGACGCCAGCCTCGACACAATTAGAGGAGCAGGGGATAGACGAGGACGATTACTATTGGATCCCCCGATCTTTTATGATCCCCGATGACTTCGACGCCACCAAATCAACGTTCGAAGATCTAGAACAAGTCAGATTGATCAAGTACCTACCCGAAAGAAAAGTATACCTGGTCACGGGGTTATGTCATGACCCAATTCTCCCTCCGACTGGGTCTGGTGATGGCACCTAGTCTAGACGACTAGGTAAGCCTATTTGTTCAACAAGAATTTAAGATAACAAGCGAAGACAGTAATAAAATGAACTAAAGCCGTAGTAATACTCTATGCCTCTTGGCATTACAGTTCACTACACCCAAGACTTGGAATATCATCAATACATCTACGCTTCAATATGTACAATTGGAAAGAAACAATCATATAGTATTCTCTACAAGTGCTAACTACACTGAGATGGGAAGGGGACTCGGAGATATGCGGACGTTGCAGATTATACCTCAAGTCTCCTATCACTAGCTGCTGGCTAACAGTGATACTGCGTACTGGAACCTGGATCTGCACATGGGAAAAACATGCGCAGAAGGGCGTGAGTACTCCACATTCGGTACTCAGTAAGTGCCAAGACTAACCCCAGTCAAGTAGTGACGAGGTCACGTTGAGGCTCTACTGAGGTTTGCAAATAACAGATATAGTGAGCAAGTAAATAAAACAGGTAATAATTAACAGAATTTCTAAGTAAAGACTAGCGAGAGACAGTATAGTTAAGTGCATCAGATCAACGCAATATATATATATATA